>OZ022242.1:34816821-34834321 GCA_963978895.1 Erpobdella octoculata | reverse complement strand
TTATCAATCAAAGTGTTTTTTTTAATTGAATAAGAATCAACTAAGCTTTTAGTTCTTCAAATTATGATAAAAAGAAATTATAACATAGCACGAACATTGTCGATTTTACAGCTTTTGTGGGCCGAGTTCAAATGTTTCATTTTCTGGTATTGGTCTTCTCTTGTGGTATTCGGTCACACTGTATACATAAAATTAGATACTCGGTCACACTGTATACATAAAATTAGGTACTTGATCACACTGTATACATAAAATTAGGTACTTGATCACACCCTATACGTAAAGCAAGGTGCTCGGTCTCACCATTTGCATCAAGCTTGTTAATCACACTTGATCACACTACATACACCAAGCTAGGTAATCAGTCACACGCACACGCACGCAGACAGACACACACGCACACACACACACATGCAAGCACGTGCTTCGTCGAAATGCATATTTTCCATTGGAGCATTTTTCTTCCATTGTTTGCTTTCCTGGTCGAAGAGTACGCGCATTTAAAAAAACAAAAAACTAACAAAAAAAACTTTTCGAAATTTAAAATAAAACGGAAACACAATTTTGCACGCACCGACGCGCCCAGCACGCTCGTGCGTCGTCTAAAATTTTAATCCAAATAAAAACACCGCGCCGATTGTTTACCTGCACCAGCGGGCCGGAGATGTCGCGTGCAACTGGAACGACGACGCGAGACGCCGTGTTGCTGCTTGGGCGACGGCAGACGACCCGAGGAGATTCCGTCGTCGACCCCATCGCTAACAAAAGGGTCGCCGCTACGGCTTTGTGTGCCGTGCAAGGGCGGATTAACGACGGTGCGAGTGAGGCGTCGTTTTTCGTTCGGTGCAGTTTGGAGATAATTTTGCACACGATGTGAAAAATCTCTTTGAACGGAAATGCATGAAAAGGAAGAAATGTTCTGTGATGAGAAATTCTTTTCTCGTAGGATTAAAAGTTTTCTTTAAAATGTAGAAAAAAAATAAAAAAAAGTTTTTTTAATGAACTTTTTGTACTCCATGGCGGAAGTCGCGTGTTCCGCGTCAGCCATTTTGTTGTTGTTTCATGTAGTTGCTTCTACTTTCCGCTGTTGTTGCTCATTTTGTCAGGTTGTTGACGTTGTGCATCATGTTAGCTGGTTGTTGTTGTCGTACACCTGTTAGCTGGTTGTTGTACATCTGTTAGCTGGTTAGCTGGTTGTTGAGCATCGTGAGCGGGTTTTTGTACATCTGTTAGCGGGTTTTTGTACATCTGTTAGCTGGTTTTTGTGCATCATTTTGGTTGTTTGTTTCTGGTCATACAGTGAAGCAATTTAATGAGTTGATGCAACGAAATAAAACGTTGAGTCTTCAAGCGAAAAATTTTTTCAACGTTTTCTAGAAAACTTTCTACAATCAACAGCAGCCATTGTTGCGTTCGTCAAACGAAGAGAAAAAAACCAATTTTTTGTTCTCTGGCGACTTGGAATTTTTAAGATATTTCTCCTGTATAGAATGTTCTTTATTATTAGTAGTTTTGCATGAATAATTTGTTTATGGCTTGCATAAATTAGAAATTATTTTTTATACCCCATGTAGTATGTTTTTTTTCTATTCTTCATTTATCATGTCAAATATAATATAAAATATAATTATTTTTATAACGTAGTTTTAGACATTCAACTGTTTGAGAATATCTAATAATGATAATAATTTTTATGGCACTTTACGCATTTTACTTGCTTAGCTATTAAGGCTATATATTTTAAATTATTGATACTTTACAATAAAATTAATTATTAATTCAAACTTATTAATCAAATATATAAATAAATCATTTTTTCTGCATAATACAATTAATTTATTATTTATGTAGTCAATCTATTTATATCTCTTTTTTCAATTCACTTCCTACAAATCACGTGAGCATCCTCATCACCATGGCGACCGCATGACTTCTCTGGGGGAGCTAACTCCGTCAAATTGGACTCTCACGTCTCGACTTCATGGTGTCTGTCTAAATGCGTGCGTGTGTGTGTGTGCAGTGCGTGCGTGTCAGATATGACTATTCGTGTGCATGTGTGCATGTGTGTATTGTACATGCCCGTCTGCGTCAAAAGTCATTACTGTCTCTTCTTTTTCTCACTTTATTAATGATTATGTATTGTCCATCTTTTTCTCTCTCTTTCTCTCTCTTTCTCCCTCTCTCTCTTTCTTCTCTCTCTCCTCCTCTCTCTTTTTCTTTCTCTCTCACAATTCATTTTGTAAGTCCGCTCGTAAGGTTTTTCGTTGTCACCTTTTCCTTTGATCTACCTGCCTGCAAGAGCGAGTGAGTGCATTTTTAAAAAATCTACCTGTGCAGAGCGAGCTGTTAATTAATTAATTAAAAACCTAAAAAAATAATATAATGCAAAAAACAAGCAACTCATTCAGACATAAACATTGCTATTTAATCTTTTGTAAGCCTTTTGTACTTCGGTACAAATAACTGACGCGGAGTCAGCTTTCTTATCTGTGTTATTATGACTCAATTGAGAGACTTGATGGATGGATGGATGGATGGATGGATGGATGGATGGATGGATGGATGGATGGATGGATGGATGGATGGATGGATGGATGGATGGATGGATGGATGGATGGATGGATGGATGGATGGATGGATGGATGGATGGATGGATGGATGGATGGATGGATGGACGGACGGACGGACGGACGGACGGACGGACGGACGGACGGACGGACGGACGGACGGACGGACGGATGGAGGGACGGACGGACGGACGGACGGACGGACGGACGGACGGACGGACGGACGGACGGACGGACGGACGGACGGACGGACGGACGGATGGAAGGACGGACGGACGGACGGACGGACGGATGGATGGCTAACGAAAAAACAAAATTAATTAAACCGAAAAAATATATTGTGACAATATCGATGTAGACATTTTGGGAGAAGAAAAGACTTTTTAGTCACGTGATGTCGTGATGTTTGAAAAATAAAACAAAACAAAATTGAAACTCTTTTGAAAACTCACCTTTGAATGTGTTTCTTTTTACGTTCCCCATCCACACAAACATGCACGCACATAAAAACACACATACACAGAAACCTACGCACGCACACATAAACACACTTTCATCTTCTTCGAGACGTCAATGGCCGAATATCAGTAATCGAATCGAACAACCGGACATCTAATACTATCACCTCCATCGCTACTTCTAACACGTCACTCAACTATTACTACTAGTATACTAATATTATATTTCTACTATTAAACATCTGGTACATTACTACTACTACTACTACAACAACTACAACTGCTACTACTACTATCACTGTTACTGCCACTACCACTACCGCTACCACAACAACTACCACTACCACCACCACCACCAACAACACCACCACCACCACCACCACCACCACCACCACCACCACCACCACCACTACTACTACTACTACTACTACTAATGATACTACAAATGAGCATTCTTGTCGGACAGCTCTTCCTCTTCTCCGCCTAAAATACACACTGGCGTCTTCTTAATTACCACCGCAAACGATTTCCATTGCGAAGTTTTCCGACGCTGGCGCGGTCTGCTGCTGGAATGCTTCAAGAGCAGCTCGCCAGATCTGCGCGCCAGAAGAGAAGAATAGAAAAATGAAAAAGATCGAAAATTCTAGGAGACGTCCGGTCCCCAACTGGAGGAGCGTTGATTAACTCCAGCGATTCTCCGGCGCAAGTAGCGATAAAATCTTGTTGGGTGGCCGTTCTTTAATTAAATCCATAGTAGACGATGGGGGAAATGCGATGCCATTCTCGCTCCGGGCTCTCTCTCTCTCTCTCTCTCTCTCTCTCTCTCTCTCTCTCACTCTCGCTCGCTCGCAGTGTGGTCTGCCACGTCAGATAATTGCTAGGAGTCCAGCCGGCTTTTGATTGAACTGGCGCCCACGTCTCCCTGCTTGGCTGGCTGGCTCACACACGAGGGGTCAGTTTGTATGGAAAATTATATACGAGGCTATTTCTTTATGTGCGATCATCCTTACATACCACATGCGCTCTCTGTCTTATTATTCAAATGTCATAAAGACAGTACATGTGAATCTCACATTAACATCTGCTCTACTCATCCAGATGCGATAGCGGATGATATTTATTTACGTATAATGCGGAGATCGCGTTCCCTTTAAACGGAGGCAGAATGTTTACGTTTTATTTTGTTTTTTATCTGGAAATCAGTAACGACGTTTGATTTTCTGAAGCACGAAGTGAATTGATGCGGAGACTGAAAAAGTAGCAATTCCAGTTACGGTTGTTTTTTTTTTAATAAAACGAAAAATAAATAGAAGATTTAGAATGTGGAAGACTGGATGAGGAGGATGAAAGAGAGGACTGTGCTCCAGGTTTATTGCTTACAGCTGGAAAAATGTGATGATCATTCAACGGAGACCAAACAAATGACAATTTTCCAAAATACTTCGGCGCCTCTTTGTGGATCGAACAATAATGCTGTCTCTTTCTCTTTCTCTCTCTCTCTCTCTCTCTCTCTTTCTCTCTCTCTCTTTCTCTCTCTCTCTCTCTCTCTCTCTCTCTCTCTCTCTCTCTCTCTCTCTCTCTCTCTCTTTCTCAGTCTTCCTCTCTCTTTCTCATCTATATCTCTGTCTGTTCCTCTTTCTGTCTGTTCCTCTTTCTGTCTGTCTTTCTTTCTCATTTTCTCTTTCTATCTCTCTCTGTCGCTCTCTCTGTCTATCTGTCTGTCTCTTTCTTTCGCTTTTTCTCTCTCTTTCTTTCTTTTCCACCACAACCCATCCCTCCTTATCTGTTATTTCTCCTCTCTTCCACGCTCCTCTATCTCTTGTTCGTGATCTGAATAACATCCCTGTTGAGCATGCACGTGAGTTATTGCAGAAGAAAAAGGCTCACGGACGCACGCCCGTACGGACGGATGAATGTTTGAATAGACGGATGTATTTTGTCTACCGGCAGTGCTTTGGCGTCAACTTGTTATTGGAGCAAATCTCGAGCACTTGTTGCGCCTTAAAATAACATGGCAGAATAAGTGGTGGTTGGCAGCCGTAGTGGTGCTGGCGGTGATGATAATGATGATGAACGAGGAAGTGCCGGATTGTGGTGGTGGTGGTGATGATGATGATGATGATGATGATGATGATGATGATGATGACGAAGATGATGATGATGATGGCTATAATCACAATGAAGACGCCTGCAAATTGCAGACCAACCGGCCACGGGCGACAGGGCTCATTAACCACCGTCAAAAAGTTATTTTTTGGTCTTACGTGCCCTCCCCCCCTGAAAAAAGAATTTATTGAACAAAATTCTTTCATAATTCATAATCAGTATTTTTAACGACATTCGTTCATCGTTAAACCACCAGGCATTGTTTATTATTTAAATTCTTTTTATTTTTAATAATATTATTTCTATTAAGATTATTTATCGTCGTCTCTTCTTTCCTTTTAAATTCTCCAGCCCCCATGCAGTCTGCAGGACATCGATCAAGCATTGTCACACAGACTTCTCTCTCTATTCAATGCAACTTTTCGTTACTTTTCACGTCCCAGCAGGACAAATGTTCGACGACTTGTTGTCTGGAACAACTTCATTGTCCGAGCATTTGTTTTTCTTCAAATTTTAAAACATTTTTTTTTTCAAATTTCATTTTTACTTTTTCTTTATTTTTAATTTCTTTTTAATTGCTTTGCTCTGTCGAATCGTCATCATCACCTCTGCACCCTCTTGCACACAAACCATTTCATCACCATCATCATCATCATCATCATCATCATCACCATCGTCGTCGTCGTCGTCATTATCATCATCATCACCATCATCATCACCACCACCATCATCATCGTAGTCGCCGTCGTCATCATCATCATCATCATCATCATCATCATCATCATCATCATCATCATCATCATCATCATCATAATGGGTGTGTCAAGTGAGCAACAGATGCGATTGAATTTGTAAATCAAGAAAATGATCAATGAATGTCGGTTGTTGTTATTTCATGCGTGAAAGTTGTGTTAACGCGCATGAGTGGATGTGTTTGTATAATTGTGTTTGTGTGCATGTGCGTATGTGTGTTTGTGTGTGTACGTACGTACGTGTGTATGTATTTATGTATGTGGAGGAAGGTTGTATGCATGTCAGAGAAAAATAAATAAAATATATTTGAAGATCATCATCTACAGCATCTACGATAGTTTATTGCGGTATTAAGTTTATTAATGTTCCATTTGTAAGCGATATCTTCCGTTATCGTGCAATTGCCGATTGAACCAGGAAATAGCATTATAGTGCGACGATGGCGATGATGATGATGATTGTGATGATGGTGGTCATAACGATGAAGGTGATGATGACGATGACGATGACGATTACGACGACGATGACGATGACGATGACGATGACGATGACGACGACGACGATCATGATGATGATGCTGATGAAGTTGGTGCAGTGATAATGGTGATTGTACTGAGTATGAGGCTGACACAGAATCATGTTACGACACAATGGCATGCTCCTATATCATTCCATCATCCATCATTAACTAACTATCCAAGGCTTCCTTAACAAATGTTTAATTAATTTACTCATTAAATTCGTTTTCATTTCAATTCAATCCCAAAAAATCCAAATGAAATATTTAAAAACATAAGCGTTAAACGAGTATCTAATTAATTATTTCGTTGCGTGTATGTGAGCGTGTTAGTGTGGGGGGGCTGTATGTGGGTATTTTAGTATGTGTACGTACATTTAAGTCTTTTAGTATGCGTCAAAATGTAGACTTTGCAGGCTTATGTTTCCATTCATGGAAATACTATACATAATTAAATAATTACTATTTATAATTCCATGCTCCATCCATCGCACGGAGTGAGTTTGCCATCAAGAGACAAATAAGCAATTTGACGTTTAAATGTGTCAATTAAAATAGATTGTGTTTTGACGATTGTCCTTTAAATTAAAATAAAACCAAATATTAATTAATTGCTAATGATTTAATGCTTCCGTCATCATTTTATTTTTTTCCTCTTTATCTCTATCTCTCTCTCTCTCTGTCTGTCTGTCTGTCTCTCTCTCTCTCTCTCTCTCTCTCTCTCTCTCTCTCTCTCTCCTTTTCTTTGTACATAGTGGAAAGTAGGAGCAGTCGTGTGCATCAGGTTGTATGTATGGATTCGAGTCCCTTTCACTCGTCTTATCTTGACAAGACAGAATAATGTCTGACGTGCATTGAGATAAGATGACATCCGGAAGACAGGAAGGAAGAAAAAAAGGAAAAAATATAAGCAGGAAAAAAACGAGAATAATATAGACTGGTGGAAAAGCATGGAAAGAAACAATTATAATTTTGTTATAAAGAGAGAAGAGAGGAGAGGAGAGGCGAAACTCTGTATGTAATAAGTTTTTTATTATAATTCAGACATTTTGAGTTCTGAAACTTTAAAGAGCCAGAAAGAAGGCTGCAAAAAAACGCACACACACAAAACAATTGAGCTTCTTTCCATGTTTCGAATGATTTGTTACTTGTCGGACGCGAAAAATATTCTAACGAGCTTTCCATCCTCGTGTCTCACTCCATCTCATGCCATCCAATCTTACTCCATTCCGTCTCATATTGTCCAGATCCGTTCTATGTCATTCTGTCTCTAACCCATCCCGCCCATGCCATTTAATCCTGTGCCACACGATCGCATATCGTTCTTTGTGTTAGTCCAGTTAATTTTAAGTTATTTCGTCCCGAGGGGTTGTCCTCAAAAAATTCCTCGTATACCCTTGGAATTTTCGCAAAAATTCCAGAAAATTTCAAATAACGCAAAAATTCTAAAAAAAATCCAGGATATTTCAAAAATATGGAAAAATTCCGAAATTTATAAAGATTTTTTTAAACAAACACTGAAAAATATTTCACGCACAACCAAATTTTAAAATATGGAAATTTCGTTCGGATGAAGCAAATTCTCGTCTACTTTCATCCTACACGCAGGCACTAAGGAAAATGATTAATATACGCATCGCACGTTGAAATCCGACCTTACTATCGATGGTTGTGTCAGAATACTTAAGCTTCCAGCGTGTACTGAGCTGTGGTGTCTCTACACCATCTATCGAAAAAATTGAAAAAACGAGATCAGCGAATATTACTAACAGGGCCAAATGCAATTAAACTTTTGTAATTCAAAACTTTTTCTAAGATTTAGCCTATAACTGTGCACTTTTTCTGCTGGCAAAACTTGTGTAGCCGAATAGCTCGTTTGACCTCATCTTTCTGCCGCGCTTCGTCCCATCCCATACAATTTCTACTCAGTCCCTACCACACCCCGAATCCCCGATCGAGGGCCCAGACTTAAGGGAGCCCCCAAATTATTGTGACTTAGATTGTAATGAAATTTTTTTTATTAATCATTGTTATTCTACCTCTTTAAATTAAGGAGCACCCACGCTCCCTAAGTGGCCATCGAGCTATTTTATAGCTTTTTAGAGCAAAATGTTCTGAAAATAAGGTACAACTTACAACTACACTCTCCCTTCCCAATCACCGACTGTTTTTAGAAGAAACGTACGGTACAACAGCAAAACAGTAATCAGGTAACTTATCATAAGGGTATTGGGGGAGGCACACGCACTATATCCTAGGGGCTGCATACTATCCCATCCCACAAAATTCTATATTATGGCATCACATATTGTCCAACACGATTCCATCTTTTGATACTTTTTTCATTCTTCTCTTTACTATTCTATACTGAACTATTTCCGTGATATACCATCCAAAACTATCCTTTCTCCTACCATACCATGTTATTCTACAACATCTAAGGCTACCCCATCAGGTGCTATCTCTCCGCATGTTACCCATCAGGTGCTATTTCTCCGCAAGTTACCCCACTTTACCCCATCTCACTCCCGCTTCTTTTTCCACCTCTACAAACCCACCCCCCCTCCCCCGCACCCTCCCCAAAAAAAGATCTGCCGCCAATGTTATTGCAGGCATCTTCAGATGTGATTTATCCACAGACACGATGATGTATTGCAGCTGTGGTACAGAATTTCTTTAAAAAAAATCGGTCGGATGGAGGGACGGACACACACACACACACACACACACACACACACACACACACACACACACACACACACACACACACACACACACACACACACACACACACACACACACACACACACACACACACACACACACACACACACACACACACACACACACACACACACACACACACACACACACACACACACACACACACACACACACACACACACACACACACACACACACACACACACACACACACACACACACACACACACACACACACACACACACACACACACACACACACACACACACACACACACACACACACACACACACACACACACACACACACACACACACACACACACACACACACACACACACACACACACACACACACACACACACACACACACACACACACACACACACACACACACACACACACACACACACACACACACACACACACACACACACACACACACACACACACACACACACACACACACACACACACACACACACACACACACACACACACACACACACACACACACACACACACACACACACACACACACACACACACACACACACACACACACACACACACACACACACACACACACACACACACACACACACACACACACACACACACACACACACACACACACACACACACACACACACACACACACACACACACACACACACACACACACACACACACACACACACACACACACACACACACACACACACACACACACACACACACACACACACACACACACACACACACACACACACACACACACACACACACACACACACACACACACACACACACACACACACACACACACACACACACACACACACACACACACACACACACACACACACACACACACACACACACACACACACACACACACACACACACACACACACACACACACACACACACACACACACACACACACACACATACATAGGAACGCACTAACGCACGCACAGTCGCAACAGCGGATTGTTTCTTCTCCAACCGGATGCACATTCAACTGTTGCAGATGAGCCAGCCGTGAACGGTTCGATGAGAATTGGATAATTAATTTGTTGAGTTTGTTGTAGATGGATGATGAATGAAAAGTGTAAATGTTTCCTTCTTTTTCTAACAGCTGTTACTGTCGCTGTTCTTACTATTATGCGGCGATGGCGATGACGATGACGATGATGATGATGATGACGATGACGATGACGATGACGATGACGATGACGATGACGATGACGATGACGATGACGATGACGATGACGATGACGATGACGATGACGATGACGATGACGATGACGATGACGATGACGATGACGATGACGATGACGATGACGATGACGATGATGCGATGACGATGACGATGACGATGACGATGACGATGACGATGACGATGACGATGACGATGACGATGATGATGATGATGAAGCACTGTTTATAAGAGCATCACTTATTAAAAAGGCGATGAAACAATTCCAGTCTTGATAATGATGGCGACGAGGTGTTTATCGCAATGTGCGATAACTTTATTTTTGAATAAATTTTTATAATAATAATTAAACAAAGGATTCAAAAAAGAAATTAATTAAAAAAGAGAGAGAGCGAGAAAAGGAGGAAGAGGAGGGAGAGAGAGGGAGAGATGGAGAGAAAGAGAGAGAGCAGACGGAACTTGATGCCTGACAAATTGCATGGAAGAGAAGATGTCTGTATTATTTACATCAACTTTCCAAATGCACCGCGCGTAGTCGCTTTGTTACGCTGACAATAAAGTTATAAATAGAACCCGTTTGTAGCCATGGTGATGTGATGGGCTTGATGTTATGTTAATGTCTTCTAGCTGGAAAGAGCAAGTTTCGTTTGTTTATCTCAGCTAAAAGTCGTTAAAATCTAGTGTGTCAGATCAAGTAGTTGAAGTTTTTGTGAAAACTGATGTCAGTTTACATAAGCGTTTTGAACACGGTCTACATGATCCCATTATGGGTCCCCATTTTTATGCTGGTCAAGTCAATGAAGGATTTAGAGATTGAGCGGTCTTTGACCTCTTGAACGATATGTGGGCCTAGCTAGAGATAAAGAGGTCGGCAAAGATATTAACAATGGATGGGAAGATGAGTTATTGATGTTAAAAGTAATATGTATATAATATGTATATAATAGTAGTGGCTCAAGCGAGATGTTGTTTAGCAAGACAATATATTGTTAGGATTATTACTGTTTAATAAAATTATAAAACTATATATATATAGACTTATAAACTGAATTAACATAAATTCTCCCATTTTTTTATAAGAATGAGATTCATTCCGAATAACGAAAACAGCCTGTTCGGCATAATAATGATCTCCGTCGTGAAATGAATTAAAGATGAAATGAAATATCACCGAACAAACAATCTTATTACCCGATGTCGTAATTTCTATTTTGCCGTTGTAAATAAATAGCAGATAAATTAATATAATGCGTTGTTGTGCAGTGTGTTGTTGCGTATACTAATGTGGAAATATATATATATATATATATATATATATATATATATATATATATATATATATATATATATATATATATATATATATATATATATATATATATATATATATATATATATATATATATATATATATATATATATATATATATATATATATATATATATATATATATATATATATATATATATATGGAGGCCAGACGGACATTCTGACAGGATAGGCGGCACCAATTAATCGTTGATTTTCAAGCAGGTCACTAATTGAACGTGGCGTCGGACGAACAACAAGCGAATAGTTTTTGGTCTTTTTTAAAGTTCATAAAAAGAAACTTTTATTTTTGAAAAATAAATTAAGTTTCTTTTGATGGAATATTGGTTTGGTGAGTTTTAAAAAGACTGGGTGTGACTTGACGTGGTGTGACTTGACGTGTGGTGTGATTTGATTTATGTGACGGGAGGCAATGCGACGAGGCTTGATGTGACGTGACTCGATGTGATATAATGTGACGTTACGTGGTGTGGCGTGTCGAGATGCAACGTGATGTCGTGAAACACGAAGGGATGTGTGACGTAGTGGCTCGTTAGAGTTGTCTCAGCAGTAACTATAAGTTGACTGCAACGGTCGCCTAAGCAAACATTTGGGCGAGATGAAGTAGTTTCTTTCTGATGGCATTGATAAATAATAAGATGACGATGATGGAGACAATGACGATGGTGATGATGATGACGATGATGATGATGATGATGATGATGATGACGACGATGATGATGATGATGATGATGATGATGATGATGATGATGATGATGATGATGATGATGATGATGATGATGATGATGGTGGTGGTGGTGGTGGTGGTGGTGATGGTGGTGATGATGATGATGATGGTGGTGGTGGTGGTGGTGATGATGATGATGATGATGATGATGATGATGATGATGACGACGACAATTAAAGTAATGATAATTAAATCTTTTGATACGAGAAGTTCCTCATGCAATTCGATCACGAGCACTTCACACAAGTTCACTAACTGGCTGGCAGACATCGAAATTTAATTTTAAAAGTGAACAAAAAACTCGCATTTCAGAATCGAAGCAAACTCATTCTCTTCTTTAAAACAGAAGTTTAAAGGTCACGCGCCCTCCTTCCAATGGATCTCCCCACACGGCGCCGACAGCGGCGGAAGTTGGAACAAATTGCTAAACGGTAGTTCCTCTTCGATTGAACGTTCGTCTGGAAATTCTCAACAAGAAGACAGGAAGTCGACATCTCACGGCGGCTTGTTGACAACTTCCTGTGTATTAAAGATGACTCATTCGCTCGCTGCTGCGAGGAAGGACCTTCGCGTCATGTCAAGATGACGATCAGGGATGTGCAAAGCTTTTTACTTGATTGCTCGAAGGCGATGTTTTTTCACTAACCAAAAAAATTCGAACGATGGGAACTTCCGGTAACGATGGGCGCCATGTTGTTCTGTTTCAATATGGCCACCAACCGGCGGGGGGGAAGGGGGATATGAGCCACCTAGATTATTATTACAGTCTAGCTAGCTAGTAGCAAACAATCTGATTATATTCTAGCCTAAGATCTTTCGACTTGTTTGAGTAAGGAGAGAACAATTTATGGTTTTATGACGGCCAATTGAAAGATCAGGAAAAGGATGATGGGACACTTTTGCTGGCGTACGTCGATGAGTCGTTGGTTGGTAAATTATTCCCTTCTCTCGATTGTGCAATCGCAATGAGCAGTAATTGTATTCTTCAATGGTAATGTATGTATGCTTTTAGCGTGTAATTTATTATTGTAATGTTTGATTATAAAGTATAATTACAATGCCAACACAATTATAAAGTATAATTACAATGTCATTGCAATGCCTTCGCGAAGTAAAATTGTAATGCATAATTATAATGATTTGTAATGTTTGAGTTTAATGTTTATATAATGATGTCTACAAGAAAATTACATGTAACGTGTTGATGTTATTAATGTCGTGTTACCTGTAACCAGACTGTCTCAGCATTCCAAGACATTGTAAATGCTTAATTTACGAACACATCCCATAAATAAGCTGCGAGCAAACATCGGTTTTGCCGAATGTCAGTTTAATTGTGGAGATAATCCGTCAGAAGACATTACAATATTTACAATTACTATCGTGTGTAGTAGGAAGTCGTGGATGAAACCATCTGTCTCCTGGTACGACTTTTACAATACGTAGATATTTTGTGATTATCTGTCTTCATCTGTGTGTGTATGTATGTGTGTGTGAGTTTGTATGTGGATGAGTATGATTTTATATATACGTGAGTTTGTTCGTGTGGATGTGCGAATAAGATCGTGTGCATTAGTTTGTTTGTATGTATGGTTGTGTGTGTGTGTGTGAGTGTGAGTGTGTTGTCATTTGTGTGTATTTGGAATAAAGGAGGGAGGAACTCTCTGCGTAAAACATGTCTCCGCCAAGACTGCAAAAACAATTTGTTCATTGTAAACAAAAAATGATAAAAAAAGGAAAGTTTAAATTGTATTTTAAAGTTTTTTGTTTTCCCACAAAACATGAAAGGAGTGGACGAGTTTGAATGGAGCCTGGATACCATTAAACCGGAAATTTGACAAAAAAAGACAATTTGAGACAGGAAAATAAGAGAGAGAGAGAGAGAGAGAGAGAGAGAGAGGAGAGAGAGAGAGAGAGAGAGAGAGAGAGAGGGAGGGAGGGAGGGAGGGAGGGAGGGAGGGAGAGAGAGAGAGAGAGAGAGAGAGAGAGAGAGAGAAAGAAAGGTTAAAATAATAATTAAAAAATGTCGATTTCTAAGAAATAGAAAGTAACAATTTTTGTTCCAACTGCTGAAAATGAATGTGAAACATCAAGCAACGAAATTCGCAATTAGAAAAGACATAAGCTGAAATTTTCTCTTGTCAATGTTGCTCAAAAAATTGTTGGTTGTTACCAAGAAGAACAGGAAATTTATTTATACGAAAATTAAACACGCCACCAGCCACTGAAAGGCAAACAAATCTACTGAAAGACACATACATCCATCCATACAGACAGACATAGAACTAACATTCCCATGCTTAATGAATTGTTCGGCTGAAAATTTAAAAAAAATTAAAAATAAATTTGTTGAACAATTGGAGAAAAAATACAGCACTATGATGATGGAAGTAGTAAAACTCAAATACAAACAAACACACACAACCACACACACACACACACACACGTACACGAACCTTTACACACATATTAGTTGGAAGCGCACCTACACATCCTTACACAAATTAAAAAAACATGCAAACACACAAAGAGCCTCAACCCACTACTATAGCACACAGACATACAAACACACAAACATATGAACGCACGACACGCACAGACATATGATCGCACAAAACACACACACCGACATATGAGCACACGACACACGCAGATATAACAGCACACCACACACACAGACATATGAACACACGCAGAACGACATCCCACACCCACCTACGCACACGCAGACATTTGATCATACACGACAACCAGCATTTATCTATAGATAAAAATATTCAGCTATTACAGCAAGACAAACAACGATCACAACAAGAGAACAGCTGGACATGCAAGTCAGACTGAGATAGACAAGTCTCAGTGATTTCGATTTCCATACTCACGCAAAAGGCTGCGCGCGATTTTGCTTTAGCGACGACTAATGCAAATTAATTCTTCGGGCAAATAAAAATTATTATGCGACTTTGAAGTTTGAACGTTCTGTCTCTCAAGCGAGCGAGCCTGATCAAGTCAGACGTCGGCCGAAAAAAAGTCTTTCATCGGTGCTTACGCAAGTCGAGTCAGACAGTCGGAGGCTGCCGAGCCGTTTTATGGCGCGGTCTGTGGACGGGGGGAACGGCTGGTTGTTTGTGCGAGTGTGGAGATGTGTTTGATCTTTGCTTACCTCATCGATGATCTCTCTCTTTGATCGGTGATGTCTTGGATATCTTCTATCCGCGGCTGAAGGAGCGACGAAGTTATGCGCTGATGAAAAACAGATCTTCTCCAGCCGCTAGACTTGAGTCTCTCTCCATCTCTCTCTCTCTTCCCCCCCCCCCCTCCTCTCTCTCTCTCTCTCTCTCTCTCTCTCTCTCTCTCTCTCTCTCTCCTCTCTCTCTCTCTCTCTCTCTCTCTCTCTCTCTCTCTCTCTCTCTCTCTCTCTCTCTCTCTCTCTCTCTCTCTTCTACCTTCGCGAGCATATTCGAGGATTTCGTCGGGATCATTTTTCAGTCGAGAGTATATTTATTCACTTGCCGCTCAGCCAGCTCGGCGATGGACCAGTGTTCAGTTACTCTCGAAAGACCTTACGAGCAAGGCATCATCTCCATTGAGTGGTCGGATAGGTAATACAAATATGCATTATATAAATACATACATTTCATCTTCATAGCGCCTGCCAATGCTCACTTTGGTCTAATACCGCTCCCTCCCTCCCTGCCTCTCTCTCCCCTTATCTCTCTCTCTCTCTTTGCATCTCAGGTGATGCGGGTCGTGTCCACTCGTGTTTTGTAAACAGCTCTCTTTTCTCTCTCTCTCTCTCTCTCTCTCTCTCTCTCTCTCTCTCTCTCTCTCTCTCTCTCTTTCTCTCTCTCTGCCACCGATCTCAAACATTTCACAAGAGATCAAAGCATTTCGAAATGAACGTTAGGAGCCTTCTCCTCCTCCTCAAGTGATTCAATGCACAACACCGGAGAGAGAGAGAGAGAGAGAGAGAGAGAGAGAGAGAATTGATGTCTGCCCTTCTATAAACTCCCTAACGATCCAACAAATTCTACTATTTCATTCTACTATTTCTCTCCTACTAACAATCAAAGCCATGAAGTGGTGCACGCACTACTAACTAAACTTACCAACACAGGAGAAATGTCTTAAGTGGCAAATTCAATTAAGCTTCGATCGACGCGGCTTTTATTGTTTAACAAAAGCACGCGTCGTAGGCGGCGGTTACGCAATAATATGTCAGATCGGGAGTCGGGTCTGATTCTTATTTAACGATTTAACCTCTCCCGGCGATTCGATATTTCTCTTGAATCGGTGCCCAGAGCGGTTGGTGGATCGAATAGATAAGAAGAGTTTAGTCGGAGCTTTAATATATAGAACTATAATAACAGTAACAGTAATAATAGTAATAATAATAACAATAATAACAAACAGAAGTACAATAGGAAGAAGAAAAAAGTTAATCTATCGCTGTGCGGTCTGGGTTTATCGGCAGACAGGGGATACATTAGAAGCCTCCCAACAGACGCATGCATGGCAGACAGATATCTCTCTCTCTCGTAGCTATAAAAGACCGGAGAAGCGACCGTTGAGAAAGGATTCCTTATTATTGCAGATGATTGTGAGGGACTCGCGAGTTTGGATATATTTTTAACTTTTTTTCGAGAATTCGAGAATAAAAAGAGATTGTGACGTTCACGGAGAATTTTCTGGTTCAATTAAACTATTTGCAAAGGTTAGTTGGTGTAGTTTTTAAGTTTTTCAAATTTTGTTTTTTTTGTATGTTATTGTTGACATTTTTTCATGTTTTTCTCAAGATTTCGTGCTGTAAAACATGTTTAAGATCGATCGATTGACTTTTGTAACCAACGAAATCAATATTTTTTGGTCGAATGTTACTTTTACACGCGCCAAAGTAAATTTCTATTTTTCTATCCCAAAACGTTATGTGTATACGTAACTAAGAACTATGTGACGTAACGGTTTGGCACTTTATCTCCTAACTAATCTAAATCTAAATTAATACTTTTATATAGACCGGCTTTAAAAGTTAGTTCCATACTAAATTTGAAGGTTGGATTTGTCGCCCGTGGCGATGTTAGGCCGGAGATCA
>OZ022242.1:34688172-34816621 GCA_963978895.1 Erpobdella octoculata | reverse complement strand
GCTTTTTGATCTTACAAAAACAATTAACATTTCTTAGAACAATAATCGATGAATTGTACGAAAACATTCCTTGAACGAACCGAAAACACGTCTTTATCATCACCACCCCTCACACCACCACCACCATCTCTTCATCACCACTCACATTCAACACCATCCCTATCACCACCACCACACCCATCACTACCACCACCACCATCACTACCCCATCATCATCACTTACCCCCCATCCTATCACCACCACATCCATCACCCCCACCACACCCACATCACCCCCCACCCACCATCTTAATAATTTCCCAAATCTCATTCCTAAACCCCCTTTATGAAATAACAATAACAATATTTATGTAGTAAGTAACTTAGATAAATTATCTGCTAATATTTTTTTCTAACACAGTAGAAATTATTAGAAAGAATGAGTTATTTAATGACTATAAAATCATTAATTCCACTACTTGTGGAAAAAAATTTTCTTAGACTCCTATTCTAACACCGTAATATTTTCACTTCAACACTAACTATTTTTCTTTTTCCCCACTATTTTTCCTTCCCCCTTTTTATGTATTTGTATGTATTTGTGTTTATGTATGGGTGTATGTGTGTGTATGTATGTATATATATATATATGTATATATATGTATATATATATGTATGTGTATATATATATATATATATGTTGTTATGTTTATCGATTTTTTATTTTTTTATCGTGTTTTTACTTTTTATTTTTATTTTTTTATTATTACTCTTTTTTTGTCTTTTTCCGGTTTTCTTTACCTGACTTTTTATTTGTTCATTTTTTCACCAATAAAAAATCTCTGATGAAGGTTGACTGACCAACCGAAAGCTTAGATACCAAAAAAATTATTTCACTTGACGTGATATACTTCTGGTGTATTTTTAAAGTTTGAGTAAGTTGGTTGGTATTTTGATTGTTTCTTTTTTAGATTTGACGGATATTTATTACATTTTAGTCATTAATTTATTACACCAAGGAGTAAATCCACATAGTCTTGGAGAGTGCTGATAAGCTTGAGTATATGTTTAGTCGGTAGGCATATAATTAATCGTTAGCTACGTCTGGCACTGATGTTTATAATCAATTATAATGGTGTGGTATCCAATAAATCTAGTCGTAAAGTCTGAAGCGATAACAACGTCATATTTTATTTAGTAAATATTCAAATTAGCTTATTTTAAAGAGAGAGAGAATGTGATCTTCTTATTTCAAGCCAGTTTTTAAGTTTTCTCTTTTCTTTTTTCTTAGAATTTTTGATTTGGTAAGATATTTAAAGTTCTAGTTGTCGAAAATCAACCGATATGAATTACAGAGAACATAACATTTAACATTTAGCGTTTTGCGTGAACGCTTTTTGATCTTACAAAAACAATTAACATTTCTTAGAACAATAATCGATGAATTGTACGAAAACATTCCTTGAACGAACCGAAAACACGTCTTTATCATCACCACCCCTCACACCACCACCACCACCACCATCTCTTCATCACCACTCACATCAACACCATCCCTATCACCACTACCACCACCACACCCATCACTACCACCACCACACCCATCACTACCACCACCACACCCATCACTACCACCACCACACCCATCACTGGCCATTACTATCACTACCACCACCACTACCCCATCACCACCACATCCATCACCCCCACCACCATCGTAGGCGGAATGACAGCGAACGAACGATGCTCGCAGAAGGAGGAGTACATCGTAATGATATCGATCCAATGATGTTGTCCCTTAAGGAAATGTGAGAAACGCCGAGAGAGCTACTTGTCGGATTCCTGCGCTACTTGTCGGATTCCTACGCTACTTGTCGGATTCCTACGCTCCTCCTCATCATTACGTTTCACGCCTTCTCCTCGCACTCTCGAACAGAGCAGGTATCCATCCGCGTTCATCTCAGATGTCTCCGAGTTGGTGCTGATTGTGATATCCGTGCGGAGGACGTAATCACGCCGCTGGAGGCGTCGGTGGTGATGATGATGATGATGATGGTGGTTGAAGATTATGATGGATGTATAATTGCGTCGGTGATGATGATGATGATGATGAAGGGTGGTGCTAGTAGTAGTCATTACTAGTGGTGGTTGTGATGATGATGGAAGGTATATAGTCTGTGTGTGTGGTTAAGCTTGTTCATTGGTTGGAGTTATGATGACGATATTTTTAGTGATGGATGGAAGACGACGGTGGATGATGATGATGACGATGATGATGATGATGATGATGAATAAATCGGTTGCTGTTCACTAGAAGACACGTGCCACAACAACCATACTGCCTCCTCTCCTTTCTCTGCTTCTGCTTCTCCTTCCGCCTTTCCTCTGTCTCTCTTCCTGTCTTTCCTTCTCCTTCTGCCTCACCTTACTCCTTTTCGTCTCTTTTTGTCTCTCCCTCTTTCTCTGTCTCTCCTTCTGTCTCACCGTCTTCTTATCCTTCTGTCTCTTCTTCTCCTTCTCTCTCTCCTTCTGTCTTTCCGTCTCCTTCTCCATATGTCTCTGTCTCTCTTTCTTCCTCTTCTTCGACCGCCTCAACATGCCGGGGTCATTCGAGTACTGCGTGCGAGCAAACAAAACGTTTCTTTTCATAAATGAAAAAAATTGACGCTAATCGTGATGGGGAGATTTTTTCCATGGAAAAAAATTGAAAAAAAGAGAAGGAGATGATGAAGAAGAAGAAGATGATGGTGATGATGATGAGGAAGAAGATTTTGTATTAAATGTGAGTCTTCGTTCATATCGATTCGTCTGGCTAGATTGCCGTTGAATTAATGCACCTATAAATCATAAAATACTCTTCCATTCATGCATGTAGACGGATGGATTTATGCATGGTTGGATGGATGTATAAGTTGATGAAGCGGATTGGTGGTTAAATGGATGTAAACATGAATTAATGATTGGATGGATGAATGACCAGATGGATGCATGGATGGATGGATGAATAAGCAGATGGACTGATAGATGGATGGATGGATGGATGAATGAATGAGTGGATGGATGGATGAATGAGTGGATGGATGGATGGATGGATAGATAGATGAATGAGTGGATGGATAGATAGATGAATGAGTGGATGGATTAATGAGTGGATGGATGGATGGATGGATAAATGAATGAGTGAATGGATGAATGACCAGATGGATGCATGGATGGATGGATGGATGAATAAGCAGATGGACTGATGGATAGATGCATGGATGGATGGATGATTGAATGAGTCGATGGATGAATGAATGGATGGATGAATGGATGGATGGATGAATGAGTGGATGGATGGATGAATGGGTGGATGGATGGGTGAGTGGATGAAGGGATGGATGGATGAGTGGGTCGCTAAATGAATCTACGGATGAAAGGGTACGCAGGCTACGTGTATCTAATTTCACCACTCACTCAATAAAAGTATCAAATGTACCTCCGTTGCAGCCCTGGCACATACTTCGTGGATACACGTACGTGTGTATATATGTGTGTGTGTATATGTGTATGTGTGTGTTTGCGTGTGTGTGTGTAAATGTTATGCTCTGTAATTCATAATAAGTATCGGCGCATAATACATCTATAATTACAAAGACGATGGATTTATATCCCTGGAAAAACTGCAGTTTATGTTGTTTTAGATGACGCAAGAGAACTGCAAACCCATTTGGTGTAATTAGCGATCATTGAAGAAGAAGTAAATGTGCATGTCGTATCAGTTTTTTATCAATTGTTTTTAAAGCTTTATCAGCCTTACGGTATCCATCATCACCATTATTATCACAGTCATCATCACTATCATCAACTTCATCATCATCATCATCACTATCATCGTCATCATCATCACCATCATCAACTTCATCATCATCATCATTACTATCATCGTCATCATTATCATCATGATCAACATCATCATGATCACCGTTATCATAAACACGTTGGCTAACACCGCTGCCATCCAGTTAAAAAGTGAACGGACTCCGACTAATACATTCAAGGACGATGATTACATATCAAAATATCCTTGTTTGTCATTTTACGTCTGATTCGTTCAGCTACTCCTCCATTACCTGCATCGTTCGTAAAACTCTTATTAAAACTTCCTCATCAATCAGCTGTTGCGTTCTGTGCTGATCCGTTAAAGTTTTATTTTTAAAGCATTTCCTTGGACTCACTTGCGCGGTTTTTATATCATTTAACATGAGTGCACTATCACTAAACTATCATTTAACAGAATTAATATCGAGTGTACTCTTCTCTCTCTCCCCATATCTCTCTCTATATATCACCCTAACCCCTCTCTTTTATTCTTCTCTCCACACACAGGTTGAGACATGGATTTGTTGAGGCGCCACGTTATCAGGCGTCAGCTGGTACGTCACCACCAGCGCACACACGGCGGCGACGACGACGACGACGAGGACCCGTCCAAGGAGAACCCGGGTCCTGCCGGTGGCCTCTGCTGTCCCTGTTTCGAATTCATCTGCAGCAGTCATTCTGCCAAGACGACGTTCAAGCACGCCGTATCCATAGTACTGAAAGAAGTCTCGAGAAAGAAACGATACAACGCCAACATCTGCAGCGGTCTTTCTCCGCTCAACAACGTAAAGACGGATGGTCAGTCTCAGAAAAGCATCGCCGCCAAGAATTCTCAGCATCACTATCAGCACTACCGAGGCGAAGAGTCGAACTGTCCGCTGTCCCAGCGCGGTCTGTCGTGCAGGGACCTCATCAAAGAGCTGTGCCGCTCCCTTTCTCTCGATCGTCTCAAGATCTTGCTAAAAGTCACCGAGGAAATTGCAAAGCAGAGAGCAGCAGACAGCAGCAAGATGGCGTGCAAGCAGAAACTTTCTTGTATCGAACTACCGTGCATCGAAGTCGAGGCGTCCATGCTCTCCGACTTGGGACTGGAAAACTTGGAAACTCAAGTGGCCTGCTGTTTGATGGGGTACGCCAGTTTACAGACCAGACGACCCATGCCCTTCTGTTGCGACACGACCGAGGGCAAGATTTGCGTCAACCCGCTTCACTGGAGTCTGCTGGAGGAAGGTTTGCTTGTGTACTACTTACTAGTACTTACTATCTTGTGAATCATTCAGCATAGTTTCCTGTTGGATAACATGTTGTTCAGTGATTTTAAAAATTGAAAATCTTAGAATTAAAGTAAACTAAATTTTTTTAAACAGATCCTGAAACTCTTACGACACAGTCATCACCGTCATCATCGTCACCATGCTCGATATCATCGTCACCATCCTCGATGTCATCGTCACCGCACCAATCACGCCGTTGGAAATCCCCATGGTGCCAGGTGGTCCACAGGTCCTACAACCAAGCCGGTTCGCCGCCCACTTACGTCCACCACTTGTGGGTACCGATCAATCACATCAACTCCCCCGGTCGGCCGTCGGCTCACAGCCTCCCCCGGGAAGACCACCAGCTTAAAACAGACCTCCGCGAAGCCGCAGGCCACCTGGTCGTCCTCGAGCAGAGCGGAAGTGACGTTTACCTCCACAACTTATCGAAATTACCTTTGTTTGTGTGCGGTCCCAATACGATTGATTTCATCAAACCGGCCGTCAGGAGACTGAATCCTAATTCGTGCACTCGAATCTACGACGCCTGCACGACCGACGAGGCGGTCTCGAGACTCGAGTCTTCCGCCAGCCTCCGAGGCACCGGCAGCCTCGGACCCGTACTACTCGACTCGGTCCTCGTCAGCTTCGGCAAGGGCTGGGGCGAGACTTTCAGTAGGAGGTCGATACTGTCTTGTCCATCCTGGATGGAGATATTACTTCACAGGAAATTCGACGACATCTAGTCACCTAGCTAGCTATTAAATAGAATCAATTCATTCCTAATAATAATAATTGTTGATAAATATTTAAGTGCGATCTGGAACAGTATTCCTCTCCGAGCTTCAAGAACGTCTATTTTTGTGCGTGTGTGTGTATCTCGTCACAGCTTGAACAGCTGTTATTATTAATTAACATACGAGTTAGTCAAGATGTGCATTTGTAATTATTATATTGTATTGTTGTTGCTATTGGTAACTTTATTTTTGTTTATTTAATTTTTACACTGTTGACGATGGTGATGATGATAGTTATGGTCTTGATGATGATGATGTGATGATGACGATAGTCATGGTGATGATGATAATTATGGTCTTGATGATGATGATGTGATGATGACGATAGTCATGGTGATGATGACGATGACCATGGTGATAGGTAAACTGTCGGCTCCGACTGCGTCTGGTGAACTTAAAATTTGTTTTTTTTTTTAACATCCGGTGTACGTATGTATGTATGCCTGTCTGTGTCTGTCTGTCTGCCTGTGCGTGAGTGTACGTGCGCGTGTGTGTGTCATGGTGGAGAAATTTGAATGTAATTAAGCGCAGTTAAACAGCCGTCGACAGTTCAAAACAGACGACGTCGCGACAGCCTCTTGCGACTGGCAAACAATATATATTTATGTATAGAAAGAGACGATAGAGGATTTTAATTGATAGGTGTCTGCCAATTTAGCATTTGGTGTTGTTGTTGTTATTGTTGTTATTATTGTTGAACTTTTGGTAGTCGTTAATAAACCCAAGAGAAGTCGTAATGTCTTAATTGTTTCGTGTCGGGTTTCAGTAATTGCGGTTGTCTTGACTTTGCCTCAGTAGCAAGAGAGTATGGGTAGTAGTGGTAGTAGTAGTAGTAGTGGTAGTAGGAGCAGCAGTGGTAGTAGTAGTAGTTGTTGTAGAAGTATTATTAATTATTAGTCGAAGTAATAGTAGTAGTTGAAGCAAAAAAAAAGTATTTCAAGCAGCCTGTTGTTGATTTAGAAACTGTTGGCGCGCTCAGCAGACGCCTTTCTGAATGGCCGCGACTAAAAAACGAGCAACGTTTAAATCTGGGAAAGATGTTTTGCATCGTAACTTCAATTTGTCAGTTTCTACAGGAGTCATTAGTCACAATAGAAAGAAGGATGTAACTGGGAGTATAAACGATGAGTCTACTGAGTCTTTTCTTTGTTTTCATCCTCGGCAGAGTCTAGACGCCATCATCGTCCGCGATGCGTGTCAGACTGGCGCAGCTTTTGAGTGGCGTGACTACCCATCATGCCCTCCCTCTGTGCGCCTTGACTTCTCCCTCCGTTACACCTCCCTCTGTGCGCCTTGACTTCTCCCTCCGTTACACCTCCCTCGCTCCTGACCGCATTCGTTCGGGGCCATCCGACCGCCACACACGTTGTCGCGCCGGGGTGGGGTGGGGCGAGAAGAAGTGCTCATAGCGACTTGTGGCTCTTTCGCCATGATGATGATGATGATGATGACGACGACGATGATGATAGACGACTTTATCATGAGTACACTTCAATCGAACAGGGACGCTTTTCTTCCCTGTTATTTCCATTAGACGAAGGTCGATCGATCGATCTTTATAAATATATACGTTTATACGAACGCATATAATATATACCTACATATATAAATGTATGTATTTATGTGTATATATATATACCCATATAAGTATATACATATTTATATTAATGCACCCACTTAATAAGCATCAATTTTTCATGATGTTTAAATTAACGCAAAAAAAACTAAACGGCAACTTCAGTATTTGTTTCAGGGGCTTTCAAAATAGTCCCTCTTCATCCTTCCCACTCTAATACACACGCACACACATACATACATACACACATGCACACACACATACATACACACCTACATACAGACAAAATCTTATATATAAAAATGAAATGTTTGTTTGTTTGTTTGTTTGTTTGTTTGTGTGTTCGGACATAAAATGTAAACGGCCGAACAGATTTAATTGAAATTTGGCACACTTATGTATCTTATTCAAGCGGTGGTTCCTGTAAAATTTTAAATAAATTGGTTCTTCCGTTGATGTTTTATGGACAAAAAACGTTTTGGTCAGCGGTAGTAAGTTGGAGTAAATTTTTTTTCTACAAAATAAAAATAAATTAATTTATAGTTAAATTATACAAAATATTTTTAATTTTTTTTCTTAAGTTTTAAAGGTTTTAAATATAAATATTAAATTAAATAAATATGTGTGTTGTTTAGTGCCGCCCATAGATATCTATGGTGAAGCCGGATACCTTTGTTTTGATTTCATAGAGCTCATTGAGGCTCATTCTTTTCCGAACCTCCGATACGACAGCTCTGCTATCGGTAAACTTTATATTTGATTTTAGCAACTTATTTTTTAAATCTAGATAACTTTGGATTTCAGGACTAATCAATAAATTGCAGGTGGAATTTCTTCTATTTAGAGATATTTTGTGCTTCACAAAAAGAGTTCCAGACTTAACAAATTAAATCAAATTAGAAATTCATTGTTCATATCTCCCATTCAAAAGTAAGTGGCAAAGCTTTGGTAATTTGTTTTTAGTTTTTAAAATCATGATTTACTGTGTATCTTTCAATTTGTTTCGTTTGTTGCATTGCACGTGTTTAATTATGTTATATTATTATTAATTATTATAAGAATATCATTATGCTCTAACATTTTGTGTTTTACAAAAAGGAGTTGCAGATTGGAAAAATAAATTTAAATTCATTGTTCATATATATCGTTCAAGGCTTCTGACTTCAATTGTTCCTTATCTAATATTGTTGAGCGACGAGCTTGCTATCAGCCTATCGGTAAATGAGAATTTTTTTTGGGCAGGTAAGTTTTTTTTTATGTGATGGCATTACAACCATTATTATTCACGAGTAGTTATGACTATAAGATTATGAATTAATTTATCGGTCTTATTTTATTTTTTACTTTTCAGAGGAAATTAGAAAATTACATTTTAAAGAAAATCTTACATGCAACACCAATTTATTGTAAAAGTTTCACTGATATATGAGGTGCATGAAATTTGAAAGAAATGAAAGCAAGTGCAGTATTTTTGTGTTTCAACAAAATCATGAACAAAGTTCTCAAGCCAGCCTATCAATCTGCTGCTGTTTTGTTCAATTTATAATTGCATCATTTGCTAAATAAAAGTGGTACTCTTCGATTGTTCCAAATTGATGATCTCAGAAAACTCTCGGAAAATTCATTAAGTTAATGCTTTGAAGGTTTTTAATATTATTATTACTTCATGTTTTATTTCAATCTGTGTTTTATATCACATTTTTCAAAGCCACGGGTCAACATTTATTAACATGCCACATGTAGCGTTATATGCTTTCTGTAGACATGACACTTAAAAACTAAGAACAACTCAAAAACTAAGACTAGCGATTTTTCGAAAAGCAGCTTTTGAACAGTGTGTGATAAATCTATTGTAAGCATTTATAATCTTACAAGTATTTAAAATAAATATAACCTGTTGAGATATATGAGCGGATTTTAACATTATTGCAGCCGTTAACTAATAAATTCTTTTTTTTTCAGCTTCAGTCAATCATAATAAGCCTTTGCAGAAGATCACACTTGCAGAGTGGAACCAATACATTAAAGAACACTAATTAAAATTGAGGAAGTTCAGACGTATCTAAACGAGCAAACCAAACAACAAAGTGTTAACGAGAGAAAAGATCAATTTTGATGACTGTGCACAGCATTCCGCTACAGCCCATCTAAGCCACATTGGGAAGGCTCTAAAATTTAATGGAGGAACAGAAGAGCGAAAAGAAGAGCAAGCTGGAGCGGTAAAGCGTAAAAGCAACCGGGATCGGGAAAAGTAAAAGAGACCGGGGCCGGAAAAGCGACTGTGAGCAGAAATGCGACCAGGAGTGAGAAAGCGACATGGAACGGGAAAGCAAGCGGTTAAGGAAACGGGAGCCAGAGAGAAAACGATAAAAAGCCTTTAAAATCCCCGGGCAACGCCGGGTAACCCAGCTAGTACTTTATATAGTAAATACGGCTCTGTTTATTCACCGAGGTTTATAAGCTGGCGACGCTTGGTTCAACGAGATTCTTACAATGAATAAAAAAAATTGCTCGCAACATAAAAACAATTTCGTTCGTGAGTTTTTTTTTATATAAAACTAACAAAAACCTAAAACTAAAAAAGAAAACTCCATCGATTCAAGTCCATCTGCGTCGTACAGACCGACAATAACAACAACAACAACAAGACAGTCCTTGTTCAAATGATGACGTTCCTCTGCCGAGAGATCAGATTCAGACGCACGTTGTTTCATTAGGGAGCGGTCATTTCATTGTTGCGCTTCGGCGCCACACGGCAGCGTCCACAAGTCTATATCTGCCAGACAGAATCATCTGTTCGCCACCGCTCAAACGACTGCAGACATTTTGTTATTTTGTGCCTCATACGGCTGCCAATGCTGGGTCTTCGAGATAAAATCGTCTATTTTTAATAAAGAACTCATTAAACATGACATAATAAAGGGAAAATAAAGGATTCGATTTTAAATGAGAATATAATAGTTATTTATATATTTATGTATTTATTTTGTGAGAGATCGTAGCTTATAAACGCTACTCTGTGTTTACATTGTTAACAATACAACATTTGTAATGATAAGCGATCTCATAGCGTTTTCACTGATATTAATTCATTCACGTTCATTGAACATGTCAATTTAAAGTTCATAGGTCACACCTTTGTTCGCCCAGCGGGTGTGTTTTGATATTTGAATTGAAAACGTGGCCCAGGTGATCTGAGAAGTAATTAGTTTTGGAAAGTTGTTTTCCTCGTTTACTATTCAAATGACAACTTTTTTGGAGAACAGACATGACCAGTAGGTAAGCTTCTCCAGGGATCTTCAGCGAGTCTTCTCCAGTCTCTGAGTGAGTTTGTCGGAATGCTAGCGCTGGAGGTATCCCTACGTCTTGCTCTGAAGAATTCAGAATATCCACTTTCCTGGTGATTATTGACTTTCTTCGTTTCGACCCGACAAGCGAATTAAACAAAACCTACTCAAAGGTGGACAAGCTAATATTCTCGTTCTTGCGGCACACTGAGACTGATGTTGAAGCACACGTTTCTTTCAATGGAGTGGTAGATTTTTACTCAAGAGATTTGGAGGGTTTAACCACTCTCCAGATGGGCGAGCAAAAATTCAAAAAACATTCTCAGGAAATTTTTTGCGTATTTCAGAATTTTTGCGTTTTTATTTATTTTTTTTTGAATTTTGTTGAAATTTTTTGGAATTCGCTTGGCATTTTATTTTTTTATTTTTTTTGGGCATTTTTACAACACTTAACTATTAAAGTAAAGCTTTTTCAAATTACACGCTTTTTGAGAACTGTTGAAAAAGGTTTGAAGACTTAAATTTCCATTGGACAGCACAACATAATGAATTTAATTCATAAAAACACATTTTGGAGGAGGAATGCTACAAATATAACTGTCACAAGAATAGTAACCGTGATGGCTCATCAGCTGCTCAATAAGATGAGCAAGTTGATTTGAAAAAAGGTCTAGATTGAGTTGAAACCAATCACATTGAACCCCGATATTTTTGTAACTTGATATCCAACAATTGATAGCAAATTTCTGATTTTTCGCATCCCTTCCTGATAATAAACTAAACAACAAAACGTGACCTATCACTACGATTTTTATTTATTAATATTGTGTACAAGTCCAAATTTCAACGTATAGGCAACGACAAAATGAACAAACTCCAGAGTAAGAGGGTGCAAAAGGCCAAACGGAGAAGATGGAAAGAAAATGAAAAAAAGAAGTAGAATTGCATGAATATCTTGTTTCATTCAAACATAGAAGATGGAATAAAAGAACATTTTGTTTCATGTCAAAGGTGGGCCTCTCCCCAGTAAAATTTTGGAAATCACTTATGTGAAATAGTGTAAACATACAATTTGTTCATTTTACATGCTCAAAAATGAATAAAATTTGGTGAAATTGTAGTTTTTTGGCGCCCCCAAAACCTGGCGCCCGGGGGCAGATGCCCCTTTGCTACGCCACTGCCGGAACATCATGACATCGTATCACAAGCCACAGCTTTACGGAAAGACTACGGCTCTGATTTAAGTGAGGCATTTCCAGTACAGCTGGTTACACTTGAATCTTCACTCAAGTCAGAAATCGCCAAAGTGTCATCTGTCAAAGACCTCGCGCATCACCACACCATCACAGTATACTGCAATGTCGATGTCACCGGTCAACCCGCCGTGCCTATAAGGTATAGAATAAACACACCGCACATACCGTAGCGGTTTTTCTAAATCTTCATTCAAAAGATGCGACACAAGCAAATAGAATGCGGCAAGCAAAACAACTCTGCGCGCAAGCGAGATTGAAGAATACTGATAGCAAGAGCAAGATGCGTCGCAAGCATACAGTCTCTGCAAAACTATTCGACTAACCTAAAGGATCGCTTTTTTCTTTTTTTTTTATAATAGTTTATAGTCCTTTACACCAGGTGTTTTAAGACTCATAAAGGATCGCTCGAATGTGACCGTTTATATAAGCAATAAGGCTGGCTAGAACAATCGCGAGCCATAGCCGCCAACAAGAATTCCTATTGGACGAAAGTGAATACGCGCGAGGAAACTTTCCATAGGAAATAAAAAAGAATATTGAGCCCGCAGAACAGTTTCATGATGGATAGTATGAACTCGCATGCGGACGAATACAGAGACAAGCAAACATAGGAAGACGAGCCTCAATTAGTATACATAACGTGATAGTTGTTGGATAGAATTTAACGAAACTTACGGAAAGTATTGTCCCTATCATAAGCAACCTAATGGTGTAAGTTTCAATAATAAATTCAAGAAAATTAGTATTAAAGAAACAGATTGAGACGTACATACATGCACACCTACACTGGATATCGCACGTACATGCACACCTACAACCACACATACACGCAACTTGATATCGCTGGATAGGCACGAATCTAATTACAAGAATTAATGAAAGGGTCACCAAACAGGATGAGTCATAAGGAAGTGGTGGGAAACTTCACGGAAATCTAGCTGGTGATGATGGTGATAGTTGCTATTGTAGGTCAGTTGCATGCATGAAAGAAGTGAAAGAATAAATGAACATGAATATGAATGAGCCTTGAAGAATGATGATGATGGGGGTGAACATATATAAAAACCAGGAGCAGCATTCAATAAAAGAAGTGTCAAAACTACAGTCACAACTATGGTGAAAATTGAAAATATATCCTAACATATAAGATACACACTCAAATGATTAATATCTAAAAGATCACATATAGTAAGTAATAATTGCCGCCCAAATGGTATTCATAAAAGTTGAACATGTACAGTAACGTGCTACAATGTAAGTGGGTTTCCAGTGACTGGTACAGCTTGGAGATGTGGAAGACACTTCTCACAATAATAAAATAAAACAACGATCTAAGTGACTCTCCCAGCTTTGTGAATGGATGGCGACATCATCGACGAAGGGTTCTGCAAAAGAAATAATGTTACCTGCCGATTTTAAACCAAAGGGCATTCTGGTAAACTCGTACAACCCATCGTTACATATGAAAGCAGTGAGCCACTGCGAATCAGGATGAATGGGTACCTGCCAATATCCACTCTGAGCATCAAAACAACTAATGAACGAGGAGCTAGCTACGTGTTGTAATTGTAAGACATCTGGAATATCGGGTAATGGGAAACAGTCACCCGAGTATTTGTTTAAGTATCTGAAATTGATGGCTAAGCGAACACCTTTCCTCTCGCCGTGTCCTTTTAAAACACACTACGGGACTCACCATCTCGCTCTGAGAGGGTACAATGATACCTTGCTGTACTGCAATTGACGGGCAACCTCATCCTTTAATAATTCGGGTATCCTGTAAGCTTTGAAACGTTTAGGTTTAAAATCAGGTGATATCTTATTTTCATGGTGCATTAAGTCACATTTGTCTATATTCGGTGAGAAAATAATAGAAAATTGTGACACCAGGGTTTTTATATCATTAACCTGTGAGGAGGACAGGTGTGACAAGTCAACATCATCAAAATTAATATCAGTATCTCCTATGCATCTGGGATTTATGTCATCAAAATCAACATCGTTGTTATAAATGATAGAGCAATTATTAGTGATGGCTTCTTGGATACGAGGATGATACTTTTGTATTTTATTGATATGTACGTGTCGCCGGGTACCTTCAATATGTCAACCTTGTATGCATGTGAGGTGAGTATTCCTACTACGATGCCAGGACCTATCCACAGTATCCACCTAGAAAAGAACTTGCTCCGACTCGAGTCGGGCGACAAGATCAAAACTAAGTCACTTATAAGTCAGTTATATTCACTGGAGAAGCCATGTGTTAAATTTGGCTGCTAGTAAAGCTGCTAATAACTTTAAACCATGGAAAGCATTGTTTTCCAGTTTCAATAGTCTTTGGAAACTGTTGCATCAATCACCAAAATGTCATAATAAATTTCTTGAGGTGCAAGCAATACTTGATGACCCAATTTTAGAACTTGTATGAGTTGGGGACACCAGATGGACATCAAACTATAGAGCTGTTAAAGCTATATGCAGCAATTTATGTGCAATAGTTTTCACATAACAGGATATCCATGCTGATTCTGGAGATCTATCATCAGAAGCAGGGGAATTGTTGCTTACATTTCAAGATTGGACACAAATTTCCAGATTTGCTTTGCAAAAAATTTTAGAACCAGTAAATACATTGACATTAATTTTACAGTCAAAAAAACTAAATTTGGTGAATTTTCCTGAAAAGTTAGAATTGTTGATAAAAAAGATTAGAGCAGATAAGATCTGACAGCTCCACCTACAAACAATTTTTTTGATGAGTTTATCAGCAGTTGCAAATATCCACTTTTATGACATTATTTAATTTATAGTTTTTAAGGCTGTTATTTGATATGACATCTATATTAAATTCATTTTAATTTTATTTATTATCTATAATTAATATTACCTACAATTACCATTGCAATTAATTATAATTTATAGGTGAACTGATATAACATCAAGCAACATTTTTCATGATACTCAAGTTATAACCATACATTTACAAGCTTTTAGAAAACCTGAAAAATAAACCAATTTGGAGATGCCACTCATAAAGTAGCATTAGCTACAGGGATTTTTGACCCAATCTCATGGATCAAGAACATAATTCTAACATGAATGTTACCAAGTTGCATAAAGATTTACTTGCCGTTCTTGCTAAATATTTCAAATTATATGAGATTATTGTCATTGGGGAATGGGAAATATTTAAATCATATTTATGGAGTCAAAAAGAAAAGGAGAAAACAGCCAGCCACATTTTAGTTTCTTTATTGACAGATGATTTGGGTGATGCATTCCCAACATTGAGATTACTTGGTCAGATCTTATTAGTTTGCCCTTTAAGAACTGCCAATGTTGAAAGGTCATTTTCGGTTATGAGCAGAATTTGTAACAGACTGCGACAGAGACTAACAGCTGATCATTTGAACCATTTTGTTTGTTTGTGGTTTATTCTCATTTTTATTATTTACTATAAGGATATCTCCTAGATGGGAAGTAATTCCTTTGGGAGACTCCTTTTGGGTGATGTTTATTTTGTTGTACTTTTTTCTTGTGATCTGTTTTTTTTTGCTTATCATCATCCCAATAAACAAATTAAACCAAAAAAAAATCATTTGAACCATTTGATGTTGATATCAAAAGAAGGTCCAGATGTGTTGACCGGTATAGTATGAAACCAAGAAGATTACAATTTCCTGTCTGTGGTGGTGGTAATCCCCAACAAGACTAATTTGTTGGAAGCATTTTGATTTATATTTGTCAAAAAATTATTTCATATTAATTTAACATGTATATATTCTTGAAATACTGAGTTTAGGAATGTGATGTCTGTCATTGTGAAATGCATCAACTGTTCAGAGTGCAGAGGCTTAAAGTACATGCAGTTTCATGCTTTTTTTTTAGAAGAAATAGAGTCTGCATATAAGGATGTGCTCTACTTTACTAAGGTGCGTTGGCTCAGCAGGGGAACCACCTTGAAGAAATTTTTTTGAGTTGAGAACAGAAGTGAAAGCTTTTAGGAAGAATGATGGCTGTTCCTGTGCTAAATGATTCCAAATGACTCATAAACTTAACCGTTCTTGTTGACATCAAACAGAAACTGAATGTACTAAACAAGAAGTTACAAGGTCAGGAATAGCTTGTCAGTGCTGTCTATTATTTCATGGAAAGCACAGCTTTTTTTTATAGAAAAAACCTCTGCAATTTTCCATCATGCAAGATATTCGTGAAAAATTTGATAGCAGATTTGCAGACTTTAAGACTCACGGAGCCACTTCTAAAATTTTCGCTGACCTCTTATCTTTCGATGTCCATGATGAACCCTCCTATGCTGCAAATGGAACTCATCGACTTGCAGCGAAACTCTCATCTGAAAGATAGTTCAGGTAGGTGAATAGAAAAGCAAACAAGCTTGGACAATTTTTGGGAGAACTGTCCCCCACCTTCCCTCAGCTTTCCAGAATGCTCAGCCGGACTATGAGTTTTTTGGGAACACACACTGTGAAAAGCTGTTCTCCACCATAAACTTCAGTAAGGCCAAGTACACGTACACGTCCAAACTTACGGATGAGCATCTTCAAGCTATACTGAGTAACTCAACTGGTTCCTCCATCAAGCGAAATGTGTTTCAGCTGTGTAAGGGGAAACACAGCCAGGTCTTTCCAGCAAAGAGCAGTAGATATAACAAAGGCAGCAAAAGTGCCAGTCAAGCCAAAGTTTGCACCTTTAATAAATAACAATTAATTAAAATAGAGAAGACTGAAGAGTTGTATTTTTTTGATATTTACTTGATGCAGCCCAGCCTCACCTAGATTCTAACTCATGTGCCCCCAGGCAAATTGAGTTTGAGATCCCTGTTGTAAAATATATAATGGACCACGAGGAATACCGCCAAATACTAGAGTCTATGGAATAACATGTGCGGTTGCGGAAGGATTCTCTCTCAAACTCCAAAGAACTAAAGGTAATAAATTGTGCCAGCGTTGTGGATGATCAGCACAACATCAAACGCTGTCACAGCTGCAGGTTCCCAGGGCATGTAGTAAAATTTGATCGATGCGGAGCCGCTTGTCATACTAGTAAACTCGTAATGGCGGATGGTTCGTTTTTGGGATTCTATATTGGAGCAAATAAAGGGCGATTTTCTTTTATTTCATTGGAAGGGGTCAAGGGGTACTAAACTCTTACGTAGTTCTGTTTATTGAACAAAAAACATTAGTCGGAGATGCCACGCTGAAACAAGCATATCCTAAAAAATTGATAGGCAGAGAAATTGGAGGTAAAATTGTTGAATTCAAAAATAAATTTTGAAAATACAAAGTTTCAAAGTGGACTAACAGGAATGTTAAAATTAAATTTGGTAAAGAATCACAATATTCTACGCAGGCATCTGACCCAACAGCTCGGCGGTCCTGGGAGTAATTATCGCTGGAAAGCGTAAATACGGGTTTACTGCGAAGGTTTCATGGATCACAGGCACTGAGCTATGAGAAGGCTTTGCTCTGGGATATGCTTGACGAATGTGTAAAGTTACAATCATCATGTCATCAGGTGGTGTGCAGGTATCTGGACCATAATATTTACTTAACTGATAAAGTAATTGACTGATTGAACCTAATAGATCTTCGTGTATGCAGTTGGTGTTAGTGCCGCTGTCAACTGCGTCATCACCCCCGTGAAGTTTATTAGAAATCTTGGGGTGATACTGGATAGCTCCTTGCTTATGAATTTACATATATCGGCCGTGGCACGATCTTGTTTCTTCCACCTACGCCGCATCCGACAGATCAAGGGTGCCCTAAACAAACACTGTGTGCGGATTTTGGTCCAGGCTCTCGTTGTTTCTAGATTAAATTATTGTAACGTGGTCCTTGCAGGCCTGCCGATGACTGCTCTTCGCCCGCTCACTGCGGTTCTTAATTCTGCTGCACGTCTTGTCGGTGGCATCTCTCGACGGGACCACATCACGCCTCTTCTCCGCCAGCTACACTGGCTCCCCCTACCGGAAAGAGTGACCTTAAAACTCTGCTTACTGGTTTACAATATCTTAACAAATTGTGCCCCTGCCTACATAACACGGATGATAAGCCTGTGCTCCTCACATTCTGGTCGTCAACATCTACATTCGTCCTCCCATGGTGACGCTGTCATCCCAAGAATTCGTCGAAGTTTCGGTAAACAGAATGCAAAATAAAAATTATTTATTGAACAGAGAACATTGTAAGAGCAGTGCAGGGAGGAAGAGTATGTGCGAACAAATGGCATTCGCAGAAAAGGCAATTCGCATCCGTAGAATTGCTGGAAGGTCGTGGACATATCTTCGACTACGAGAGCAATGAGCTCACAGGAGCAGGACGTAAGTTGGAGCACTAAAAACTTTACTGCTTTACTAACCATTCACTATATTATTTTAATAATTAATTCAACAGCTAAAGGAGCACAAATTTCCTTCAGGGCAGTTGGAAGGTAGGTTCAGGGGACATGGGGCACCGATCATCTTGAAGAATAATGTTACAGTGACTGTTAAGCGTCTTTCCGATACTCGGTAGAGTGCAAGATATGATGCTGTTGATGTTCTTCATAGTAAATTAGAAAAACTGATCAGAGCCGTGGAGGAACTCCGTGATGGCCAGTCAGAGAGCTTAGAGACAAGAGGCGATGCCTGGTGCCTTTTAGCAAGCATTCTGACCTACAATGTCGTTGCGTATCTTCATTTCTGGGCTCGAGTACTGAATGAGATTAACGACTCACAGATGTACTTACAAACTCGTGGCCTAGGACTTGATGCCCGTGCATCAAAGATGCAGTTGCTCTTGTCTTTCGTGGCCGAAGAAAGAGGCTCATGCTGCAGCTGTTGCGTTTTGTGAGGAACTGAATATTCTCATGGAAAGACGAAACGCTTGCCTGGAGAAGAGACAGCAGATATAGGACTGACTATGCAACATGAAATGCAGATGGAACACCTTGAAGTGATGGATCAACTCACAGCAAAAATTTCCAGACGTACGCAAGAGCTCCGCAATCTTAACATTCACTTTGGCTTTCTGAAAGCAGCCTATCTTCTAGACGTAAATAATGATTCTGCCATGAAGGAGAATGTTAATTGTGTGACAAATACCTATGCAGATGTGAATGCGACTGACTTGCTTCAAGAGATAAAACGATTTCAAACACATGCAAAGAGCTTTTCCGACATAACGGGAGAAGACGTTTCACAGTTTGGATCTTTGGAGATGCTGCAGTGGATTGTGAAGTGGACTCTTATTGAATGCTTACCGAATCTCACTATTCTTCTTCGCATTTTCCTTACGATTGGTGTCTCCGTAGCAAGTTGGGAACGCAGCTTCTCTAAGTTAAAGCTTATAAAAACGTTTCTCCGATCAACCATGACTCAGAAGCGACTTACAAATTTGGCTATTCTTTCCATAGAAAAGGAAGCTGCTGAAAAACTCGATGCTGATGAAATCTTGAGAGATTTTGCAGCCATTAAGGCAAGAAAGATGTGATGCTGTACTCTTTCATTCCAGTATATTGCGTTACTGTATACTATTCATGCTTACAATACTATGTACTTTGGTTTAATAACTTTTATTTTGCCAGTTCATAACCAATAAAAGAAGATTCAATGATTCATATAAAATATTAGAGGAAATTAGACAATTCGCGTGAAAATGTGTGAAAATTGCTTGAATTGTTGCTAAACTTAAAAACATTGTTACACCTAATTGGTGCTAATGCACAAGCAGGATAGTTGCGGTGAAGATGCGAAGATAGTTCGTAAAAATTAGGGGCGGCATTTTTCTCCTTCGCCCCTAGTGAAATATTAGGTTACTGTTGACGGGTAAATCCATGCTAATCAATCTCTTTTAAAATGTGACCTATCCAATAGGGATGTTCAGCACCCCAAATTACAATAAACATGATGCGGGTTTTCAGCACCCAAAGCTATAACCTATAATAATAAAACTATCAGGGTCCTCCGCACCCATAAGATAAAATACAACAAAACGAACCCATGGGTCTCAACAGCACCCAAAACAAAATGAGCCATGGGTCACAATGGCACCCAAAATCAAATAAACTAAATCAATCCCTATTGGGCCTACAGCACCGAAAGCTCTGTACCTAAAAAAAAGGGTTCAAGGAGTGTTCAGCACCCCAAAGACAACGAAACGACTTCAACGTCCCAAAATAACAAATAATTCCTATCGGGTCCACAACACCCAAAACTCTGCACTTAATACCAGAATCACTTCAAGGATTCAAGGAGTGCTCAGCACCCCAAAGACAACGAAACAATTCACCGAAACTATCGCAACAATACTACTGAACTTAAACATCCAAAAAATGACAAATCAACTCCTACAGGGTCCACGGCACCCAAAGCTCTATATTTATTATAAAAATCTATTCAATAAATGTTCAACACTCCAAAGACAACTAAGCAATTCACAGAAACTATCTAGTCCTTTCTAGTCTTGGACTTCAACGTAATACGACCTATGACTACTAATTACCTACGTGGCAATAGTAAAACAAAATTGTCACTTTCCTGTTATAGGCTACACTAGATTGTCGTTTCCGGTGTTGATGCGGCACCCTGAGCGTTCCTGAAAGAGGGTACTGCAAGTCAGCAAGGTCAGGAAAAGAAGTGAAGATAAGAAGAAAAGATACTGCAGACTCGATACAGGAAAAGATCAATAAGGCCCTGGAAGATTTGGCCAGAAATGTCAACGACGGCGGGAATAAGTCCACGTGCGAAATATCCGTGACTCCAAAATACGTCAAGGCACAACGTGACAAACATACACACGGCAAGAAGAAGAATCTGTTTCACAAAGGCAACGCTCTGACTGAAAAAATGACGATTACGATCTTACACCCAGGCTGATGATCTCTCTGCTGATGTTGGTCGGGAGATCCAGTCGACTACGCCAGAAAGGATGTCACAACTTCGTCTCAAAGGCGTCCCCGAGAGAGTCGTTGTGACCGTTTATATAAGCAATAAGGCTGGCTAGAACAATCGCGAGCCATAGCCGCCAACAAGAATTCCTATTGGACGAAAGTGAATACGTGCGAGGAAACTTTCCATAGGAAATAAAAGAGAATATTGAGCCCGCAGAACAGTTTCATGATGGATAGTATGAACTCGCATGCAGACGAATACAGAGACAAGCAAACATATGAAGACGAACATCAATTAGTATACATAACGTGATAGTTGTTGGATAGAATTTAAAGAAACTTACGGAAAGTGTTGTCCATATTAGCTGGTGATGATGATAGTTGCTATTGTAGGTCAGTGGGAAACTTCTGACAATAAATATCCCATATTATGGCGCAAGATTAGCTTTCTCTTTAAAAATACCCCTTATCAAAGAGAATGCAAAATAAAAATTATTTATTAAACAACGAACATCAAACAATATCTCGTAGAGAGACCAGTTGAAGGCAGGCGAGTCTGTTCTAACAAGTGGCTTTCAAAGAAAAGACAATTCACTTCAATTGATTTAATGGAAGGACGTGGCCATATTTAAAGGAAACTCCCCACATGATTTCAAACGAGTTTATATTTTTATCACGAGGGCAATGAACTCACCAAAGCAGGACATAAGTTTGAGCACGAATAACCAAATATCTGCTATACTAATCTTTCACTACATTTCATATTTTAATAATTATATACAGCTGCCGGAGCTGAGGTTTCCTTCCGAGCAGATAGAAGAAAGGTGGAGGCAAGATGGCGTACCGGCAATGAACCATGGAAGGGAATCTCATCAGCTGCTGTCTTATTCGTGCATATAACGATGACCTCATTGCTTCAGTTTCGTGATGACATCGAGCAGGCAAGATATGTCCCATGTTACTGTTGTAGCTGCGGCTACGGGTTCTTGGATGAAAGTGAACTGGACGACCACAAGAATAAAAGTGATCACTGATCTGGTTCTTGTGCCAGATGCTGCCTTCTCTGTCCACTAAAGACAGTTTTTATATTTACTTCACCAATCGTAAAACGGTTGCAAAACTGTAAATAGTATGCAATTAGTTGTTACCTAGCACTGCTCTGCTTGAAAACTTACATTGTTCAATTACATTTGTTCTTTGACATATCTATATCATCGTTTGTGAAATTACTAATCTGACCGAAATATCATAAAACCCACTTTGACAATCCTCTAATCCAACATTAAGGGAATCATTGATGGGTAAATCCATGTTAATCTATCTAATAGGGATGTTCAGTGCCCCAACCCAAATTACAATAAACAATATGCAGGTTTTCAGCACCCAAAGCTATAACCTATGATAATAAAATTATCCGAGTCCTCCGCGCCCCTGAGATAAAATACTACGATACGAACCCAAGGGTCTCAACAGCACCCGAAACAAAATGAACCACGGGTCACAATGGCACCCAAAATCAAATAAACTAAATCAATCCCTACTGGGCCTACAGCACCGAAAGCTCTGTACCTAAAAAAAAGGGTTCAAGGAGTGTTCAGCACCCCAAAGACAACGAAACGACTTCAACGTCCCAAAATAACAAATAATTCCTATCGTGTCCACAACACCCAAAACTCTGCACTTAATACCAGAATCACTTCAAGGATTCAAGGAGTGCTCAGCACCCCAAAGTCAACGAAACAATTCACCGAAACTATCGCAACAATACTACTGAACTTAAACATCCAAAAAATGACAAATCAACTCCTACAGGGTCCACGGCACCCAAAGCTCTATATTTATTATAAAAATCTATTCAATAAATGTTCAACACTCCAAAGACAACTAAGCAATTCACAGAAACTATCTAGTCCTTTCTAGTCTTGGACTTCAACGTAATGCGACCTATGACTACTAATTACCTACGTGGCAATAGTAAAACAAAATTGTCACTTTCCTGTTATAGGCTACACTAGATTGTCGTTTCCGGTGTTGATGCGGCACCCTGAGCGTTCCTGAAAGAGGGTACTGCAAGTCAGCAAGGTCAGGAAAAGAAGTGAAGATAAGAAGAAAAGATACTGCAGACTCGATACAGGAAAAGATCAATAAGGCCCTGGAAGATTTGGCCAGAAATGTCAACGACGGCGGGAATAAGTCCACGTGCGAAATATCCGTGACTCCAAAATACGTCAAGGCACAACGTGACAAACATACACACGGCAAGAAGAAGAATCTGTTTCACAAAGGCAACGCTCTGACTGAAAAAATGACGATTACGATCTTACACCCAGGCTGATGATCTCTCTGCTGATGTTGGTCGGGAGATCCAGTCGACTACGCCAGAAAGGATGTCACAACTTCGTCTCAAAGGCGTCCCCGAGAGAGTCGTTGTGACCGTTTATATAAGCAATAAGGCTGGCTAGAACAATCGCGAGCCATAGCCGCCAACAAGAATTCCTATTGGACGAAAGTGAATACGTGCGAGGAAACTTTCCATAGGAAATAAAAGAGAATATTGAGCCCGCAGAACAGTTTCATGATGGATAGTATGAACTCGCATGCAGACGAATACAGAGACAAGCAAACATATGAAGACGAACATCAATTAGTATACATAACGTGATAGTTGTTGGATAGAATTTAAAGAAACTTACGGAAAGTGTTGTCCATATTAGCTGGTGATGATGATAGTTGCTATTGTAGGTCAGTTGGAAACTTCTGATAATAAATATCCCATATTATGGCGCAAGATTAGCTTTCTCTTTAAAAATACCCCTTATCAAAGAGAATGCAAAATAAAAATTATTTATTAAACAACGAACATCAAACAATATCTCGTAGAGAGACCAGTTGAAGGCAGGCGAGTCTGTTCTAACAAGTGGCTTTCAAAGAAAAGACAATTCACTTCAATTGATTTAATGGAAGGACGTGGCCATATTTAAAGGAAACTCCCCACATGATTTCAAACGAGTTTATATTTTTATCACGAGGGCAATGAACTCACCAAAGCAGGACATAAGTTTGAGCACGAATAACCAAATATCTGCTATACTAATCTTTCACTACATTTCATATTTTAATAATTATATACAGCTGCCGGAGCTGAGGTTTCCTTCCGAGCAGATAGAAGAAAGGTGGAGGCAAGATGGCGTACCGGCAATGAACCATGGAAGGGAATCTCATCAGCTGCCATCTTATTCATGCAGATAACGATGACCTCATTGCTTCAGTTTCGTGATGACATCGAGCAGGCAAGATATGTCGCATGTTACTGTTGTAGCTGCGGCTACGGGTTCTTGGATGAAAGTGAACTGGACGACCACAAGGATAAAAGTGATCACTGATGTGGTTCTTGTGCCAGACCCTGCCTTTTCTGTCTGTTTATTTTCCACAAAAAACAATTTTGACATTTACTTCACCGATTGTAAAACGGTTGCAAAACTGTAAATAGTATGCAATTAGTTGTTACCTAGCACTGCTCTGCTTGAAAACTTACATTGTTCAATTACATTTGTTCTTTGACATATCTATATCATCGTTTGTGAAATTACTAATCTGACCGAAATATCATAAAACCCACTTTGACAATCCTCTAATCCTACATTAAGGGAATCATTGATGGGTAAATCCATGTTAATCTATCTAATAGGGATGTTCAGCGCCCCAACCCAAATTACAATAAACAATATGCAGGTTTTCAGCACCCAAAGCTATAACCTATAATAATAAAATTATCCGGGTCCTCTGCGCCGCTGAGATAAAATACTACGATACTGTTGTAAACAAAAGTGTTTTGTTTATCTATCGATAACTTTCATAAATACAACAGATACGAACCCACGGGTCTCAACAGCACCCGAAACAAAATGAACCACGGGTCACAATGGCACCCAAAATTAAATAAACTAAATCAATCAGGGTCCACAGCCGACCACAGCACCCAAAGCTCTAGGTTTACTATAAAAATCTATTCAAGGAGTGTTCAGCACCCTAAAGACAGCAAAACAATTCACCAAAACTATCTCCCCAAATGTACCGGACTCACACATCCTTTCTAGTCTTGGACTTCAACATCCTACGACCTAAGACCTTCTTCAAGTTCTAAGGCGTGTTAGCTTTTCAAATGAAAAAGGTGTTTCGGTTTTAGCAAGTGAAACCGACTCTTTCCGGCTGAAGATTAAAGAGGCTCTATATTTTATCAATGAGACCTGCGATTAATAAACAGCTTGACAAATTTCCACATATTCTTCACATGTTTGGTGTCAAGGAAAGTAATAATTCTATGCATCGGTTACCCTGTATTCCCTTTATTTAACGACAAAGATAACATGACCCTGATAAAGTTGAAACGGTTCGTCGGTCTGACAATAAAAGTTTAACAAAAAAGTGTTTGACTAATCACTAATTGTAGTCTCTGACAATAAAAGTTTAACAATAAAGTTTTTGACTAATCACTAATTGTAGTCTCGAACAGCGAGTCTTATATCAGTTATACTACTGTTATACCGAAAGGTAGAGAATTTGGCTCGAAAAGTTTTCTGCCAAATGGCGAGTTGTGTTTCTTAGAGCATATCTCAAAGATAAATAATATCAATAATATGGTATCGTAAGCAAACATCCAGCCTAACATAACAGATAACAGTTCCCGAATTTCATAGTAGAAAAACGTTGAAAACAATTTAACTAAGAAAAAAACATTTAAAAATGTAGATTAAAGTAATTTTAAGACTATTTTTTGTTTGCATTATAAAAAAAACCTTTGTAGTCTGTAACAAAGCGTTTATTAAAGGTTATTTAGATGTTATGTAGCAACGAATCGAGTACAAATATTCGGAGAGAAATGAGCTCGATAAAAAAAAAACAAAAGTATAAGGTGTCACTAAACAACACACAAATTTATTTGATATTTATATTTAAAACTGATGAAAACTGATAAAAAAAATTTATAATTTAATTATAATTTAATATAATTTTACTTTTATTTTAAAGATAAAAATGTACTTTCCTTTTCAACCGCTGTCCGAAACGATAAAACCGTAAAACACAACGGATTAACAAAGTTCTTTAAAAATTGATATATACAACTGGCTAAATGTTTTACTTAAGTGTTACAAATTTTATTAAAATCTGTTCGGCGGTTTTTGTTTTTGAGTTTTAGTAGGAAGTCGCCCAGCTAGGTATATAATTCCTAGGCTATAGACAGAGGCGTGGATTGAGGGGGGCTGAGGGTGGCCATGGACCCCCTCAAGATTTTTCCACAAAATAGAAAAAAATATTTTTTCTAGCTCACCCATGAATGAGTATTTACTAGTATTTAGATTAGTTGATATAAACAGTATTTATCAAATTTTTTGAATTATATATACTTATAATCTGCCTACGGCTAATATTTTTCAATCTTTTAGTGCTTAGTTTCTCGCACTTCTTACTTTTCTCATAATTATTTCTCCATCTTTTGTTCTTCTTCACTGGCTTAAAATTTGCTTACTAATGTTTAAAATTAAAAATTGCTCTTCTCCATTCTACCAAACTAACTTAATACAAATCCCTCCTAAGTCTGGTCTTCGATCTTTCTCTCTTAGCCACTTTCGTATCTTTTCTATTAAGCATTCTTTTCCTAAACGCTCTTTTTCCTACTCTGGTTCCTTTCTCTGGAACTCTCTTCCTACTTCTCTTACTAAATCTACTTCTCTCACTGTTTTCCGTCGGAGGTTTAAAACTTATCTGTTTAATAAGTTCGTGTCCGAGTGCTATTGAACGCCAAGGAAATAGCGCTATAGAAATTTAATCGATTGATTGATTGATTGATTGATTGATTAATTGCTTACTTTCGGTCCATCCGATCGAACTCGTATGAAATTTAAACTCGTTTATCTGTCCTAGCTTGACGAACAATTAGCATATTATTATCCTACCCGGTTGCTTGAGCTTTCGTACCGAGATTTTTTCAATTCATTTTAAATTATTTTTATTAGCTCACAGACGATTGAGTATTTAAATTAGTTGATGAAAGCAATATTTATCATACTTGTTGATTAATATCCAATTAGTTAAATCTCTGCTATTATTTTCCAATTTTTTATTAGTACTTTTAGTTTATTTGATCTTGATGATTCAGTGGACAACTTAGTAGAAATGAAAGAACGTCGATACCCTTTGTTACATTCATAATTTAAACGCTTTTATGTCTGCATTCAATTCAGTATTCAATAAAAGTAAACTTTTTTAAACTGTTTTTTTAACTAATATGATGATTTACATGAAAATACAACATACAAATGTATATTGGGATAACCATTTTTGTTTGAAGTTTCTCTGGGTTGAAGTTAAAAAATCTTCGCCCCCCTCAACATTTTGCTGAATCCACGCCTCTGGCTATAGATATTGCTTTTTTGTTTTACCCATCTCTACTATACTTTATTAATTTATTATATTAAAACTTAATTTAACAAATTCTTCCAAAAATTAAATAACTTTTTATAAATATTTCAGGACTGAACAAGGCCACCATAATTCTGTCGTCTGGAGAACTTGATGCTGTGTATGCTCCCGTATGTGAAACAGCTGTTTATTGCTGATCATAGATAACAACTTCAATTTCAATTTTTTGCATGATTTTTATGTTTTAGAATTATAAGATTCACTCTTCATATGTTATCGGGATAATGTCAAATAAGTTAACAATACCATCTCAAACAATACCATAACCTCATCTTTACTAAGCATTCTTCCTTTTTGAGAAAATCTATTGTTCTTGCTTCTAGCTCGAGGAATAGGTGGTCTTCTCTTTCTAAACTCCTTAATAAAAAATCTCCCCCTCCTTCTTTTTCTCCTGATGACTATCATAATTTTCTAACTACGAAAATTGAAAGCATCAGATCTTCTAACAATAGTCAAACCCCCATTTTTTCTAAATTTTCTACTGAAACTTTTATTTTTTTCTCTCCTATTACACATGACTATCTTACTAAACTTATTAACTCTATGTCTTCTTCTACTTGCTCTTTGGATCTCATTCCTACTACTATCTTTAAAGAGCTTTCTTCTGTTCTTTATCCAATTTTACTTGATTTAATTAATCTCTCTTTATCTACATCTGTGTTTCCCTCTGTTCTTAAGTCCTCTTTTATTATCCCTACTATTAAAAATGCCTCTCTTGATCCTTCTTCTCTATCTAGCTATAGGCCTGTCTCTAACCTATCCTTTATCTCTAAAATTATGGAAAAAGTTGTGTATGAGCAAATAAGTGCTTATCTAACTGCTTTCTCACTTCTTCCCTCTTCTCAATCTGGCTTCAGACCTGGCCACTCTACTGAAACTGCTCTACTTAAGCTTCATAATGACCTCATTGTTTCTTCTGACTCTGGCCTCTCTACCCTTCTTCTTTGTCTTGATTTTTCATCTGCATTTGATACAGTTGATCACTCACTGTTGTTGGATGTACTTGATAAATCTTTTAATATAACTAGCGATGCTCTCCGGTGGATTAAATCTTATCTATCTGGTAGATATTCCTATGTTTCTATTGAATCTTCTAAATCTACTCCTGTATCTTTGAGCTACGGTGTCCCTCAAGGGTCTATTCTTGGTCCTTTACTGTTTATTCTCTATACTTCTGAACTTCCTCATATTATATCTTCTCACTCTCTCAATAGCCAAATGTATGCTGATGACTCTTATGTCTATTCTACTTTCTCTAACTCTTCTCTTGAGTCTGTTCTTAATAAAATAGCTGCCTGCCTTCAATCTATTATATCCTGGAGTTCTTCTATGTATCTTAAACTTAATCCTGACAAGTTTGAACTAATCTGTTTCAACAAGTCCTCTAAATCCCTAAATCCTCTTCCTTTGGTTTTGCCACCACCATCTTCTCTTTCCATTTCTCCTTCTCCCTTGATTCGTAGCTTAGGTTTTCTCTTTGACTCTAACTTGTCGCTAACCCCTCAAATTACTTCTGTTACTAAATCCTGCTACTTTCATCTTCGCCGTATTAGGCAGCTTCGTCCACTTCTGGATGATCCTTCGCTGCAACTTCTAGTCTCTTCTCTTGTCCTGTCTCGAATTGACTACTGCAATTCTCTATACTATGGTCTTCCTGACACTACCCTCTATCCTCTCTCTAAAGCCTTCAACTCGGCTGCTCGCTTAGTTTCTCGCACCTCCTACTCCTCTCACATCTCTCCATCTCTTGTTCTTCTCCATTGGCTTCCTCTCAGATATAGGGTGATTTTTAAAATCTGCTTAATAATGTACAAAATAAAAAATTGCCTTTCTCCTCTCTACTTAACTAATTTAATACATATCCCTCCTAAGTCTGGTCTTCGTTCTTCTTCTCGTAATCACTCTCGCATCTTCACTATTAAGCATTCTTTTGCTAAACGCTCTTTCTCCTACTCTGGTCCCTATCTCTGGAACTCTCTTCCTTCTTCTCTTACTAACTCTACTTCTCTCACAGTTTTCCGTCGTGGACTTAAAACATATCTGTTTAATAAGTTCACGACCGAGCGCTATTGAACACTGCGGAAATAGCTCTATATAAATAATTGATTGATTGATTGAACAAGTTGTGATTTGATCAACTTTTTTGTGAAATGTTGCAGTCTTGTGATATTTCTTGATTTCAACCAAACTTCTGTTAGTCATTAACTTAAAAACATTTAGAACATAAACTAGCTGTAAAATTTTAAAGTTTTATAACAGGAATGTTGAATAAAATTTGCTTAGAAAATATTCTTTGTTTCTAAGCGCAGTGTAGTACCGAATTTCGGGTTCGTGTCGTGTCGTGACATCCCTAAAATATACCAATAAAAGACTGCAAACTGAAGATAGCCAAAAAACCTTTCCAAGCCAAAAGTGCCTATGTACGACCATCAAAGGAAGGTAATTGCGTAATAAAATTCAAATTTAGTTTACGTAACTACGTTTGAAGGCTTCAAGTAACTTTTAGCCAGTTTTAGCAAATTTATTTACGTTTTGAAGGGCTAAAAGAAATTAAGAAAAAAGCGAGTGGGAAGGCGGGAACGGGAGAGCGACCGGGAACAGGAGAGCAAGTGGAAAAAGGAAAGGAAGCGGAAGAGCGAAAAGGAGCAGGAGAGCGGTAAATAGCTACCTTCGTTTCAGTATACCAATTTCCTTAACTAGGCACTACTTACCGGGTTCATCAGCACGTTGATCAGATGTCATGGTCGTAAACCGACAGTAAATTATAAACAGATTGCCTGCACTCAACTTCCAGCGTAAAATTCGAATAAAAATAAGAAACTAGACCATGCACAAACCTAATTGGATTAACCGGGGGACTTAAAAATTATGGCTTCAGCTGAAACCAGCTTAAGTAACTTTGATGCTTCACGCTCTGACTAACGGATCTTTTTTTTTAAAAACAAAGGCGACTAAAATGAGATATTAATGTCATCTCATTAATGTCATCTCTCTTGTCTTGAATTTCATAAAGTTCTTCGAATCAAATACCTACTAGATACTAGATGGTGGGTGACATAACATTTTTAAGTGATCGAAAATGACTTATATTTATTGGGCGGTGCGTGATGATTAAACCTACCAAATAAAGAAAAACTATTTTGCGTTTCGAAATATTCGTTATTAAATCATTATTAATTAATTCAAGCCGAGAAGTTGATGGAATTTCAAAGAGAGAAAGACGACAGTTGGGCGTGCGACTAGCCTAAATAATAAGCATCTGGTTTAGATTTACCGAAGAAGTCGACGGCTAATTTTAAAACCTTCGAGAGAAAGCAAAAGTCGTTTTGAGTTCATTTTATTGCCACATAGCATCATATTTATTAAGAGTTTTTAATAATCATCACATATTTCACACTACAGAATGCGAAACTGATTCTAAATCGATTACTTTCGATTCGTGAGCTATGTATAATTTATTGGGCGGCGCGATATGATGAAATATGTGTTTGATGTTAACCGATTAAAAATTCTGATAAATTGCCACCTACAATTATTCGTTAACTCTTGCGAGATAACCACCATGAAACTAAACCAATAATAAGTTTATGCATGCAGCAGTTTTTGTTGACAATTAACTGTCGCTAACAAAATACAATGTGTAATGGTGCTCTAAACATAGCAACTATGTGATTTCAGGCCACCTCAACTATCGAATTAACAGCACCCAGTTATGAGACCAGGGAGCTATCTCGATTTGTAGGCACGATAATGGGCGCCGTCAAATCGACTGAAGCTGCATTAGCAGAAGCATAAACTGCGATTTTAAAAAATTATTACTCTGTACGACAAAAAATCTAATTTTCACGTACACAGTTCAAAGTTCGTTCTCATCAAAACAACGCCGTCGCACATCCGAGCTAAAATGAGACACGTGTTATAATAGTTCGAGCCACCACTAGGAAGGAACGACACAGGACACGTTAACATGTGTACAATAGTGTATATATTTCTAAGTTCACATCGATCTGAATCTCACCTGCATCAGAATCAAGTAAAATAATATCGCTTCAATAAACTCTAAATCGAGAAAAAAAAACCATCTCAGATACAAAACATGCGAGAAGGCACGACGTTTGATTTCACGCCAAAAGAGAAACCGTGCAAGTACGAACTCAATAAAATCTGTACATTAAAAAAAAAAAAGACAATGAATGCTAGCCTATCGATTATTAAAAAGTCCTGAAAAACATAGACAGAGTTGCAAAGGTTGCCAACCAACATCTTTAAAACCTACGGCATGATTTTTATTGACAGGAAATCTCTTGAGACAGTGGAATGCTGCAAGAGATTTGGGAATGTTCATTACAAGGCACAACATAGGCCAATATCAGTGTTTAGAGACTAGTCACTTAAGTGAGTATGATCACAAGAGATAAAAAGGATATAAAATAATCAAAATGTGTATATATATGTACGAGTTAGTCAAGATGCATATTGGAAGAATACTATTGAGCCATTCAGCGATGATAAAAGAACTAGCATCAAAAGACTGAAAAATCTATAGTGTTTATTTTTGAAAAAATGAAAAAAAAAAAACAATTTCAGCAGCATCAAAATGTTAATTCACTCGAAATAAGACAGCAGATGGACTTAAATAGTCGTCACGACCGATGATCAGACCGTGTCGATGTCATCGTCGACTCGTTGGGTCACCGGCTTGCTCCTGAAGTTGTCCCACAGGTCGCAGACGAACTCGGTGACGGTCAGGGCGTTGGTGTTGTGACCCATCATCCTCAGCACGAAAACTCCGTCCTGCCTCAAGTAATTCTCGACGAACTTGACCAGCATTTTCCTGTCTGAATCGTTCTTGATCTTGTCCATGAGCTGGAGCTGCTTCTTCACGTACTTGCGGCCGTTCTTCTTGTACAGAAAGCGGAACACCCAGAGGACGATGGACCAGACGAGACCGACGGTGACGAAAAGGAGCCAGAACCAGAGAAAGAGGTAAATCTTTTCGTTGAACAGATTGATCGGAAGGACGCACTGAACAGTGTAACGCTGGACGTTGCCGAGGCGCCGGATCTTGAAGTCGCACATGGTGGTCCTGGGAAACCTGCTGAACGTGTCCACCTCCTTAGCTCCAGAGAAGATGTCGTAGATGGATTCGAATCCAAACATATGGAAGTTGTGCCCGAGGAAATAATTGAGAGCCACGAGTTGGCCAGCGATGACCAAAAGCATGAGGACCTTGAACACGATGTAGAGGACAACCAAATAGTTGCCCTTCTTGCGTCCACATTTGTTACAACAGAAGATATTCTTTAAACTGATTGTGCAGCTGGTTGGAACATCACGCTGGTTGGCTAAATATCTAAAATTCATGTAGAAATGTCTTAGTAATCCAGAAACATATAGTTTAGAGACTAAACACAATTTTTATAAGTTTAAACCTCCAGTAACTATCTTATGTTCAATTAATTGTCTTTTTAAATTCTGATTAATGTTATTTAATATAAATAACATGAATTTAAAAATATTACAACAACCACAAAAAATTTAAAACAAAGACAATCAACAAACCTGTCCATCAAGTTGGTCATAACTGAGAGGGTCTTCTCGCGACCATCGGCTGCCTCAGCACCAGTGAGCTTTTCACCAGCTTCGACAATGCTGTTGACATCCATTCCAGACTTGCTGTTGAGGAATCTCCAGAAAATAATCGGCAGATAGCACATAAGTGCCTGGAGACCGAGAGCAATTGGAACCCATTGATAGTAAGATATCATGCGTCTCTTCTCCGGTTCGTGCTCTTTTGGAATGTTGTGGTCGAGAGGGAGATAGTAGGTGTTCTTAATCCAGCAAAAGTTCGTCGTATACTCCTCGTGGCTGCCTGTGAACTCGGCAGGAACCCAGCACGAGATGGACTCACCGACGAACTGCTTGGTGGAGACGATGGCGGCACAGATGACGAACATGCAGGTGGTCACCTTGTAGGCCATCCTGTCCCATAAGTCATCGTCGCTCCTCTTCTTGACGTCGGGAACCTTTCCGAAGACGCCCAAGATTTTATCCATGGCGCTGAAAGTTCAAGAATGCAAACAACTTTCTTAAATAAATTCGATAAAATATGAACCGTTTGATGATGTGTCGTTTGTCATTAAATATTTGTCAAAACATTAAAAACAAGCGAACTACCTTACGTCCGAACGAAAAATAAAACGAAAACGAGACAATTAAAAGCGCAACACAGCCCTCGATTCTGCGATATGAACGACGATAGATATCACGAGGTATAGTTAGTTAGCTTGGAAAGTATAAATAATAGGTGCCAACTAGCCTGACTGGACTATGGTCTGATTAAGTCGGAGCTGGCGGGACGAATTTGAATATGCATTAGGTATAGTGCGTAAATAAACTGTATACTGTATATTATATTCCGTTTATGAAAAATTAATAGCAGGTAACTCACGATGTTTGTGATTATTATTAATATTTTTTAAATGTCGATGAATGAGAACTGAAATCCGTCGCAAAATGTTAGCAGCAAAGTTTTTCTGAACGCGTTAGTAGATATATCTTTTATTCGAAGACAATAAGCCGTGATCGGCGTGCGTTATTCTCAATCAGAAATGCAAATATCTCCATGGTAGCCGGTTTATAACTTCAGCGGAGTTATTCTCTGACTGCAGGTTGGATGATGACCGAATGACACACTACACAACAGACGCGAATGCGAATGGAGTAAGCCTGATGCAAGAGCTCTGTATTTGTTTTGGAACCAATTTCATTGTTGTACTCGTACTACGGAGCAGTAAAAGAGTTTGTTTGGATTAGAAGATATTGTATGAAAAGCTTGCGTAACTATAAACTTTCATATAGAGTTGTCAGTTCATATTATTTATGGGGAAAAATCAGCGTGAATAACATTTTAGCAATTTTAGAATGTATAATTCTAGATTATTATTTATTTAGAACTATTTGCATAACTATGATTATTCATTTATTATAATGTTCAACTTTGAGAAATCCTGCAAATTCACGCACAGAAAATGAATATATTATTTATTTAGAAGTTAATGCACAATCTTAGAATAGTTTTTAACTTTCTTGCACATGTACATCGTCAATATGTGACCGAGAGCCATAAAGAGGTGTAAATAAAACGACCAAACGGGGGCCATTTTATTGACCAATCTCACCACCAGCAAGACACAATAAAACCGGGAGATTTTTTTAAATACTTATGTTAATTTGAGTATTTCGGGCATTCTTTAAAAAAAAACTAATTAAAAACCACTTTCATGCGTTCAACATTTATGAGTGACTTTGATTTAACGAACATTAAGTGTTATCTCTACCCTGTAGTTTCAAGGTTTATGACCAATTATACTCACTTACATATGATTTCTAGAGAGTAGACTACATATATAACTATTTAATGGGTAGATAACTTCGCCCAATAGGCAAACACTGTACCTACTGAACATTTTCATCAATTTTTTGGCGACCCGGGAAGGTTGTGTTCATATCAATTCCCACTTGTTTTATGATATTTTTTGATCATATTTTTGAGATAATTATTATTTTTTCCTACAAACTAGAGATTTTTTATTTCCTGCGTTGCACGAAATTCGTCTAAAGAAATGATCGCTAGTGTAACCCATGGGTGGATAACATTTACATATAATATCTAGGACACCATAATGGATTATCAAATGCCTCCAGGAATGCATTTAGACTTTTAGACAAACATTATCACGGATGACAACAGAAAAGAATGGAAACGCAGGTGCCACCAGGGGCGGCGCCAGGAATTTTGTGCTGGGGGGGTCCAAAATGTTCAAGGACAAGTTGAAGTATATATATATATATATATATATATATATATATGGCAAAGCAAAGTTCAAATAAAAATGGAAAAATATTTGTTGATATTACTAGTTTTTTCAAAAATTAAAATTTATTCAACTAACACGAAGTAAGAGTTCAGAAAACGAACGAAGCTAATAAAATTATTATTCAATAATATCATAAAGTACTTAACAGTAAAAAAACAGTGAACTATCATCAAAAAACATTGAATCATCATTAAAATATACAGAATGTTTAAGAATAACCACTATAATATAGTTTAAACACCATGCAGCAAAAACATAGTTTGAAAAAGGAAGAAAGAAAAAAGAAAGCCCGCCACAGGGGAAAAATTTTTGAACTATTTTTAGTCTGTAGTATTTTTTTGGTATCTTTAATAATTTAGTAATGAAAGAAAAGAAAGACTGCAAACTGAAAATAGTCAAACTCAGTCACAAACCAGTTAAAAATACAGTGATTAACCCAATGAGATTTAAGTACCCCCCCCCCAGTAAAAAAAGTCTTTGGATTTGCAAAAATCCCACGGGTGACACCTGTCGGAGCCGGGGGGGTCCGGACCCCTGGACCCCCCCGCCCAACGCCGCGCCTGGGTGCCACATCTAATATGAACACCTGCATGGTTTTCATAAGTCAAAAAAAAATCCGCCACAGTGTTAGGAATTAAAAATCCAACGCAATTTTCTCTTCAGAAATATATTTAATTTAGCAATAAAATTCCCGGATCATATAACTGCTTTAACTTGACTTATTTCATGACGCAGTGAGGTAGATTAGCACAAGCAAACAGAGGACTACCGAGACTAGATAAAATAATTGTTTAAACCTTTTCAACTCTCTGACTTTATTGGCAATCGCATCGCGTGCATTAGTCTTGGCACGGTTGGCGGTTTGAGACAATCAGCTTTGTCAGCCAACTTACTCAGCGCAGCTGCACTTATTAATTTAATTAGGCGATAAACATGTTATAAAGAGTTCACACCACACTAACGGAGCTGAATTGCGATAAATATTCACCCAAATCAAAATGGTAATTCGATGATATTAAATAAATGCATATCTGAAGCTGACTTATTACGGTTGGATCATCTGCCAACCCAGCGAGGAATATATATATAGAGATGCATCGACCGTCCACAATGCGACGAATTGAATTACACACTGAAAGCGCGGGTCATTTGGCTCGTTGGAAATGATTTCACGGACAATCTTGTCTAATGCGTAATTATTCCATCGCTCCTCTGATGGAATGAATGCATCGTTCCATTACGAAATTGAAAATAAACGCACGATGAAATGAACGATGAATAATCTAAATTCAAATGATCAAAAATCGACATTCTCATGCATGCGATCCTTTTTCACAGATCCGATCATGACACTTGCGGAGTTTGACAATTTGTGGAATTTCTCTCGATGATACATCTGGTCCGGTTTTCTATTATGCACACATTCAGTTACTCGTTAGCTTATGCATTCACAGTTGCGTGCGTGGCTTCCAAATTATGCAGCTTGGCGTTGACCACTGAGAGAGAGAGAGACAGGCGATCTGCATTTTACATTTCACGCAGGTCCACCATTATTTTCCCAGGATCGAACGCTTGTAGTTCTTGGAACTAAACATGCTTTACACATTACACACACACACACAACACGAAGGTCAATGACCACACAGCGGTCGACAACTTGAATAAATAATTGTAATTGTTCAGAACATGTTTCTATTTTATTTCTCAATGACGCAACATTCGCAAATGTTCTAACAACTTCTTTAGTGGGTTGTTCTATAATTCCACAATAGGATGACGTTTGCATTGAGATTAATGTTCGGTTCATTTCTCAATGATTTTATCCGTCAGATTTATCGATGGGAACAATGCTTTCTGTGTATAGTTTGTTATCTGCGCTCGAAATGTTTGTAATAAGCTGCTACTTTATCCTAGATATATTTATGTGCGTGTGTGTCTGTGTGTTTTTAAGGAGAGAAAGAAAGGGCAAAAGAAAGAGTATGGGTTGGAGGCAAGGTCGTTAAGAGATGGCATTGACATGTTTAATGGACCTGAGGAATGCCTGAGATGACATTTTACAGCTCTTGCTCAGCATAATTCTTCAGTTTAAGGTCTTAGCAATGTGAAGTTATTTATTATTGAGAACTTCAACTTTAACTTCTCAGGTTTGTACAAACATGAGTGCAGTGTTCGCGTGTAGTTATGTCAATGGAAACGTTTTCCGGAGTAATGGATCCGTATGTTGATACTCGATCGCTATTATTAACATCAATGTTCAAGTGTGGTTACACAAATAATAATAAATATAATATTCATAATAATGATAATATTAGAAACAGCGCAGCTTGCTAGTTAACGACTTTATTAACTAATATTAACCCACATTTGTGTGGCTTTTAATAATGTTTATGTCGGTCTAGTCTAGGGGCAGATATTTCTGTTTATCAACAAAGCCGGTAATATTAAACTCCACAGAAACAGAACAAAAACATTTTTCTACTTTTCCGTAATAACAGTAATAAATATTAACAATTAATTAAAAAAATAATAATAATGACTAAATTTGTAAGAAAGAAGCATTTGAATACATCAGATTAGCAATGAAAATAATATTTCCTAGCATAACGACAAATCTTATTCAAGTTATGTTTTTGAGATATCTATGTATAAAAAACAGCCAATAATGATTGCCTAGTTTATGTCACATATATTGCTGTGCGGCAATAATACTATTATATTATTACTAGTATTATATTATTAATACTAAATACTATTATATATCATATTATTTGTTATAAAATCTATATATAATTTATATATATTATAAGATTAATTAATGCTAACGGACGAAAACTCGACTAAAAATCAACCATTAGCAAAAGTACAAAAGGAATCTTATTTCACTCACCAGCGGCAGTAAAAACGGACCAAGGACGAAAATATGTAAGTTACTTATGATATGATGAAATTCAGATGCGCCAACATTAACTGTACATCAAAGATATTTAGTTGTTACTATCAACAAAGACAATAAATTATATAAATATTAAAAATTAAAATAAATTACATAAATGTCAGGAATTAAAATTAATTACTAAAATATTAAAAATTAAAATTAATTACTAAAGTATTAAAAATTAAAATAAATTATATACATATTAAAAGTTAATATGTATTTAGAATGTGCAGTCAATTCTTTGGCGGTGTTAGTGGATAGATAGTGCGTGTTTTGTGTAACTCGTATTTATTATTTAGCTTTGAAAATTCTACTTTTTAACGGTACATTGAAACGGGTTGGCAAAATAGGATAGTTTTGAAGATGAAAACAAATTTCTTATTTATTAAAGATACATCTATAAACGAACTAGCAACTAGCACTGGTATATGTGTGATCGTTGTGATTCTACGATATTCTGTTGTTATATGTAGGCATTCAACCAGAGGCGGCGATTCCAAAAAACTGAGGGTGGGGGGGGCGAAGATTTTTTTTAATTTAACCTAGAGAATCTTCTAACTCCATGCTAATATACACTAATATGTTGTATTTTCATGTAAAACATCATATTAATTAAAAAAAAACAGTATACAAAAATATTAACTTTTATTTAATAATGAACGCAGACAAAAAACGTTTACATTATGAATGTAACAAAGGGTCGGTATATAAAGGATTGAAAAATATTAGCAGAGATATATGATAACTAAGTAGATATAATTGAAAATGTATGACAAATACTAATCTAAATACTCAATCGTGAGTGAGCTAATAAAGATATTTTTTTAAATGCTTTTATTTAACTTAACTCGTCTCTCTGTTTGTTTGTTTGGCTGTGGTTATCAAATCTTGGAAACAAAAATTCAACCACTTTTCGATCACCTAGAGTTCTAAAATTTTCAGGAAAGCTTCATTCTGGATGACAATACATGAATTGAATGTTTCCGACATAAATTAGGCTTTAAATCAATTAAAATTAATCAAATTAAATTAATTCCTGCCATCTAGCGACTGTAATAAGTTGTTTATGTATAAGTCGCCAGAGGTCCAAAATATTTAAACAGGATGGATGTTTATTTAAAAGTCGCCAGAGGTCCAAATAAATTAACAAGATTGAGCGTAACGGTTGTTTTAGATTCAAACATTTTAGTTCGTTGACTCAGATAAAAAGACAAATAAATGCATTAAAATTTTTTTTTTATCTTCACTTGCTTATTTGGTAGACAAAATCACCGTCACCCCAATCTCCCCAATGGCCACCTCTGCATTCAACGCGCAGATTCGCATCCGTCGAAGAACTAAAAACCGATTTTATGCCGATAAATTATTAACGACTTTCACAGGGAGGCGAGTATCACAATCTCATCCGAGTACTTCATTCAATGAAATTGGCGGTTCAACTGCTCAATAATTCAGACACTCTATATTGAATTTCTCACACAATGAAAACATCACTCTGCCAAAGTAAAACAAAAAGAAACTCCCAAAACGGGAAAGATATAATTTATATACATATTATATTTCATCCTTTTTTTTTGCGAACATGACATTTTTTTTTCTATCCTTGAAAAAGCCAAGAAAAAAGCTTTCGAAACGAATTACATCAGACAACAATCAGTATCTACGGACCTAAAAAAAGGATGGGTGTGAATATTTCATCGTGCTAGTAAGTGGCCGGATGAGTGAGTGGATGACTGAATGTGTCGATCGCTGTGTGACAGAGTGTGTAGGTGTGTGACAGAGTGTGTAGGGATGTGACCAAAGTGGATGTGCGACAGAATGTGTGACCAAGCTGGTTTGTGGCCAGTAAGTGACTGAGTGTTCGGACGTGTCACCAAGTGCCACAAAATGGGTAAATGCGGGACGGACAAGAATGCGCCTTAATAATGCAGTATAAGAAGTTTAAGTTTTTTTTAAACATTTTTTTCCTTCATGCTTGTATTTTGAAAATGGACAACCGTTTTCCCCGAGGCATCCTCAATAAATGTTGAAGCATGTCCGAGACTTGCACGCTTCGAAGCATCTGGCCAAGCACAACTCGATGCCGGGAATATTTAAAAGCATGCGAATACAAATTTCATCGCCACGAGACCCCCTGCATTGAATAATATCTATTCGATATTTTCACCGAAATAAATGGCCCACACTGAAAAAGGTTTATCTTACTCTAGGGACATCTCGAATGAGGGATCTGGAGAAGGACTACGTATAGCCACTCTTGAATTTTTCCGTGTATACACAGTACAGCTCTGTACAAGAGGTAATTTTTTTTGCGGAAAATAAAATAAACATGAGAATAAAAGTAGAGAAAGAAAAAATTGGTCCTCATTTGCATGAAGTGCCAATTCGAAAGGTTAATCTCATCATTGGTTTTGAATGGAGTACAAATGCAAACGCTGGAGTATGTAATGCGACTTATTTTTCTTTTTTACTTGTTTTATTATGTTTTTTTAAAACAAAATATTACACTAAAATAATAATATTAAAAAATTTCAGCTTTGAGATAAACAACGAATAACTTTTAATGTCAAACAAATAACACAAATTTTTCCGATATTAAAAAGCTTATTATTTCGCTTCTTCAACTTCTATATGAAACTAATTTTGTTTTTCCTTTCGTAAACATTACCAGGAATTTCTTTAAAGAAAAAAAAAACCGGAACAAAACTGATGAAACTAATTCTGGGAAAAATTGAAAACAAACTATAAGTGTCTATGTATATAAATATATCGAGAATCCAGAGACTGTACCTAGGGCTGTATATAGTCACGGTTCAGAGAACAGCCGAGCGTCGATGACAGCAGTTGTTGACATGACATGTCTCTCAACCTTGCATGCCATGCATTGGAAATTCCTTTTGTGAAAATTAATGAAATGTCTAAAGGGAGTTTCCGTTTTCGGTTGTTTTTTGCAGTTTTTCTTCAATTACTGAAATTGAAATTTTAGCTTTTTTCAGAACTCATGCCGTTGACGTGAACATAAGAGATGATGATGACGATGATGCTGACGAAAATGATTGTAGTTAAGCACAGACGTTTTTTAACTTTAATGCAGAAACAATCCGAACAGTCCTTCATCTGCAGTATTGTTCTGAGCAGTCGCACTTTAGTACTTGGCGGAACTTCTCGACAATTGTTCTGTTTGTCTTGAGACACTTCATGGTCACAGGCTCTTCATCATGTTTTACTGGTCGGCAGCAAACTCTCTTTTTAAGCGATTCATTGGAGGAAGATTGAAGTTGATGGCGACCATTTTTTTTTCTATATTTGCGTTCAGGGCAGCTGGTACCACAAATAGTCGTTGACACTTCGCTGTCACTGACGCAGTCCTCGTAACTCAGTGTCACCTCTATTGTTTTATTGTCACAGCTTCCTGGTTTCTGGCAGAATATTACCATAAATAACTAATAAAAACATTTATATAATAAAGAAATATACATATATCTATATTTATTTATTTAAGATATTATTTAAACCACTAGAACCAGACTGGGACTACCGGCAGTTCGTCATCAGATGGACAGGGACGAAGGAAGCACATTTGACGCTCCTGCTTCGACACACAGTCTCTGTCGGTTGACATGTAGATGGACCAGCCTGTGCCACAAGTCACTGAACATGAACTCCACCTGCTCGAATCTAGCGCGCAATGTTTCATCCTGGCAACATCTGTTGAAGATTTATTTATATGGCGTCAATTAAAATCAAATAGCCGTCAAAATTGTCAAATGAAATATTGTAGGATAAATCTTGTTCTGTGTTGAAGTTATAACAGTTTCTTTTTAAAATAAAAATTGCGTTTTAATTAGGTACGTTTCAAGATATTTGATTTTAACAATATTTAAAAAGTTTATTTTATTTGTTTTATATTTAACATTATTTAAAAAAACATTAAAATAAAAAATGAAATATAAAAACTATAAGAGCGAATTCCATGTGATTTTGTTTGACCATATGAAACAAATATTTTCTATTTATATTAATGACAGTCTATATGTATGTCTGCCCTCTATACAAATACAAGCCGCTGGGCCAATTTCAACGAGTTTTGTCACGGAGGTAGATATCAAAGAAGACAAAAAATAAAAGATAGTTTTCATTTTGTATATTTTGTACTAGCGGGGGTACCCGGCGTTGCCCGAGGTTCTTATAGAATTTTTTAATGTTTGTCTCTCTCGCTCCCGTTTCCTTCTCCGCTCCCGGTCACTTTCCCGCTCCCGGTCACTTTCCCGCTCCCGGTCGCTTTTCCGCTCCCGGTCACTTTTCCGCTCCCGGTCGCTTTTCCGCTCCCGGTCGCTTTTCCGCTCCCGGTCGCTTTTCCGCTCCCGGTCGCTTTTCCGCTCCCGGTCGCTTTTCCGCTCCCGGTCGCTTTTCCGCTCTCGGTCGCTTTCTCGTTCCCGGTTGCTTTTCCGCTCCCGGTCGCTTTTCCGCTCCCGGTCGCTTTTCCGCTCCCGGTCGCTTTCCCGCTCCAGGTCGCTTTCCGTTCCCGGTCGCTTTCCCGTTCCCGCTCACGCTTGCTTGCCGTTCCCGCTCATTTTCTCTTTTACTTTCTTTCCGAACTTTTTTTAACCCTTCAAAACGTTATCTTTGATGGTCGTACAAAGGCACTTTTAGCCTGGAAAGGTTTTTTGGCTCCCCTCTGCTCATTTTGAGTCCGATTTCAATTTTCTTTCACAAAAACCTTTTCCCATTGCCTCTCAAGCTTGTGCGAAAATTGCATTACGATCGGATGAATCGTGTAGCAATGCATAAATAACAAACCTTTGCCGTTTGCCTTTTATATATATATAAATTGCTAGAAGACCTTCCAAGGACTAAAGTTCCATGTACGAACATTAAAGGTTATTGCGTAACAAAATTCAAATTTAGTTAACGTAACAAAACTTGAAGAAGGTTTCAAACATGTAATCCTGCATAGTAACCAGTGATATTTTTGTTAACGAAAACTGAATGAAAACGAAATTTTTTATTGTATTCGTTAATAATAACGAAAAAAGAACTATAATTATTTGAAGAACGTAAATAGAATAAAAACTATATTTAAATGGCACAAACTGAATAATAATAATAACGAAAATTATTTTCTGAACGATAATAAAATAATAATAAAATTTAAATAATGCAAACTGAATAAAAATAAAAATTAAAAATTAATTTTTGAACGAAAATTATTATTGAAAGTTGTGTACACAGATATTATATTGGCATAGATAACCAATATTCTATGGTTGAGTAACTTTTGAAATGCCCACCCATATCTTTCTTGTTATCATAAACGCTGTAATCATTCATCATCATCATCATCATCATTTATTTTTGAAACGTCCCTATTCCACGCTATGCTAGGGTTGGACGTTTTTCCATATCAGGCCCCCATATCATTGAAAATAATTATGAGTTCTCTTGCAAAAATGCTTGTTGGGTGAAAAAAAGATAGTTCCGTTCAGGATGTTTACGATTCCAGCACCAACAAATCTAAATGGGTGGCTGCTATTGCCCCGGCGGTTCGCCGTGGTTGCAATAGGTAAAATTGCTACTGTATCGGCAGTCACGCCGTATGTCTACCTAAAATTGAACCCTAACCCTTTAGAAAATATGTACATCTTTATTAATTAAACGAAAGATCAATTGGTTTGGCAAAACCGCCTGTTTAAGGCAATGGATTATCAAAATAAAGAATCTTCCTGTGTTGCACAATTACTATTTACTAATTTTCCATATATACACTGCATGAAATTGGATATAGTAAGAAAAATATTTAGAGCATGAACTAAAATTGAACAAAAAATCAAATAAAAACAAAAAATTTTTTATCTGAATAAAATAAAAATAAAAACGAAAATTATTTCAAGAACTGTAATAAAATAAAAACTAAATTTAATTTTGTAGAGCTGAATAATAATAAAAATAAAAATTACTTGATGAACTAAAATAAAATAATAATAATAAATAAAAATTAAGAATAAAATAAAAATAAGAGCTAAAATTATTTACTGAACTAAAATAACACTGATAATAACTATGTAGGATTACATGTTTCAAACATCTTTTAACAGCTCTATTTTACGTTTTATGGACAAAAAGAGGTTAGAAGGGAGAGGAAGAAAGAAAACTAGTAAAGTATAAAAAAGTATTCAGAATTAAACGTAGGTTAAACGTTGCAATATAAAACATATACCTGGTTGTAGTGAAAATAATAATCATACATTAGCAAATGTTTTGACTTTGACTAAAAACATTTAATAGTTTAATTTAAAAATAATATTTTTTTTACAAAATAAGCAAACAAATGTTTTTTCTTAATACGAAGGATGTTTGCGGGCACCTGATGACCTCCCTGAATCCCCGTCTGATGAATGGGCTGAATAGTTGTTTATTACCCTCTGATCCTCTTTCAACCCGTGCAAAGCATTTGATTAAAAAAGTATTCAAAATATTTAAAAAAATTCAAAATATTTAAAAAAATTCAAAATATTTAAAAAATTATTTAAAGTATTTAAAAATTATTTGAAGTATTTAAAAAATAATTAAATTATTTAAAATAATATTTAAAGTATTTAAAAAATATTTGAAGTATTTAAAAAATATTTGAAGTATTTAAACAATATTTAAAGTATTTAAAAGAATATTTTTTTAAAATCTCAATCAAGAAATGTGTTTGTCTGAAACAGGCACTTGCCAGAACTAAATCAATTCCACACAATTCTCGATCCTTTGTGCCGCTCCGGCATAAATCACGTGACCAGGAGCGGGAACAAAATGACCGTAATTTCAACCCGGCGAAGTTTGATGGAGCGAATTAAAGAGAGCAGAAATGATCAGCCACTGCCATTATTGAACCTTTTGTGCTCAGGCAATCTTCAAATTAATTTCTAAATTTGTTTTGCTAACTCGACTTTTTTGAAGAAAAAAAATGAAATCGGCTTTTATTTCAACCATTTTTAGGCGTTTTCTGTTAGCATAATTTTGATCAATTATAACATTAAACAGAGCATGTTTTTAAAAATTAAATAAAATTATTTGCTGATTAATAACATTAAACAATCGCAAAGTCTCTAAACTTTTTTAATTTGATAATATTTAAACTGAATAAAATGATGAGTATTTGTTTATTTATTTATTTGATGAAAAAAAATAGAAATAATTTTGAATTGCCACAATTTTTCCGATGTTTTTGTTGTGTTAATTATTAAGTTTATAAGTTAGATAATATAATTAAATACGATAAATAGAGCACAATTCATAAATAGAGTGTTTTTCATACATATCTACTTCAAAACGTTCTACAATTTAGAAAGTAAAATATTCACAGATGTCAAGTTTGATGAATAATTGATAAAAAGAAATATTTAAGGCAAACTTGATTCCATCAAAACGAAACTTCAACGCGCTATCGAATCTAAGAGCGTCATCAGGACAACCAGACAACCACTTGCCCTCGCTTGCAGATCATTGGTGCATGTCAATGCCGAGCATACCCCTTGCGAGTACGATTCAGACGCTGAAGGAGTGGTTGAATCAGAAAACACGGAACTCTGCACGCATAACATCTACGGAAACTGGACCTCCTGGGATTATAAGATTTAAGAAACAGAGAGAAGCGAGGAAGGAGAAAGGGGTTCAACGGCAGTAGCACCACACGGCTTACGAAAAGCTGATGAATATTTATGTAGTCACGTGGTTTTCATCGTTGGTTTTTTTGTTGATTATTAACACAGAGTATTTTTAAGACAGCTAATGAAGTCGCTAAAAGTAAATGGAAAGCTATGTATGTGGTTGCTAAAGCAGCTTTAACGCGTAATATAAATATTAAATGATATAATCACTGAAATAGATTTATTAAAAAATATAATGCAGTATAATAATCACGTTAGTAAGCTATTTTGGTCTTAATTTACCTATCGAGTTTAATTTCCTTATTAATCAGTCGTTCCAATCGGCTTTCCTGTCATCGACTAAAACCCTGATAAAAATTTTAAATGACGCTTCTTTACTTAGCCCTGGAGCGCAGTTGGACGCTACATGGAAAAGAAACCATCTTTCTCATACCCCCGCTTGGCGCTGATAGGATTACGTGCGACATCGAGGCTACGAGCAATCTTCTGCACCAGGAGTCATAAACTGGAGAAGGGCAGGAAAAAGGAAAAAAAGAGGGAAAGAAAAAACTGCCTTCATTACCGGCATTTCAATAACATCCTACATGAGTGTTAGCTGCTTGGTTTTATAGAAGGAAATTTTTTGTCAGTCGATATTCTATTTGATGACACAAATGTGCCGGAAAAAAACAGTTTTTTTTGTTTATAAAGCGAAATTGATTGAGTTTTGCGTCCAATTTACTGCATGCTGATGTTTTTTCAGAGTTTTGTAAAAACAGAAAACACGTTTTTGTGTTTTGTAAGTTGTTTTTCAAAAAATGAAAAAGAAAGAAAATCGCAATTTTTTTATCGCATTAACGCTTTAAAATTCAGAGCGCGAAATGGTTTCGTGAACACCTGGAACTGTCGAACTATCATTCAGAATTTTTTAGAAAAAAATTTAAAACTTTTTTTGAACAAAAACAAAAATTGTTATAAAAATAGTTTTTCCGATCACATTCACTCAGCCACAATTATTTTTAAACATATTTTAAAAAAAGTTGAAAAACTAATAAGAAGTAAGAAAGTTTTTTTAGTTTTAACAAAACAAACTTAGGCAGAGTGCAATTGTTTTCAAAACCAATATTAAGATAAAATGCTTAAAATGCACATACGCTCAGTTTTCTCATGTGTCATATATTTGGTCGGGCGCTGGTGGCGTAGCGGTTAGGCTTTCGCACGCATATATACCTGTGAGTAGTTGGTTCGAATTCCAACTCCGCCTCGCTAATTGCGAGCCAGTCCCAAGCCTGGATAAAGGAGGAGGGACAGTTAAAAAAATCAAACTTTGATCCACGACAGGAAGTACTTATGTGCTTCCTACTCAGCCAATTCAGTCTTAAAACACTTGGTGTAAAGGAATATAAACTATTATAAAATAAAGGTTCGAATTCCACCAGCGTCTGCAAGGGGTGTGGGTAGGCGTCTATGCATGATTGCCTCGGTTGTTCTGTGAAATGTGAGTAAAGTTAGATTTGTGACCTTTGATGTCTGTACATAAGCACTTTTAGACTGGAAAGTTTTTTGGTCATTAAAATATTTAGAAAATTAAAAACTATTCTATCTTTTTCTCTTCTTTGAGATCTACCTCTATTCCAGCAGTTTGGATTTGCAAACAAACAAACACAGTCATATATATATATATATATATATATATATATATATATATATATATATATATATATATATATATATATATATATATATATATATATATATATATATATATATATATATATATATATATATATATCGTGTATCAATATAGACAAGCTTTGATTAGAAAAAAAATTATTAGGTTTATTTAAACAAAACTGCAGTATGAAATATAAAATCAATAACAGATTTTTTTGGATAAAATTTAGAGTCTGCAAGTGTAACTTCTTCACAGTAACTCACATCAATGATTCTATGTGGAAAACTCAACAACTGAAACTTCTTGTAAAGTAACAGTGCTTTCAATTTTGACAAAAACGGCCATTTAAGAATTTGCTTTTTACAGTCGGGGGATCTCAAAGCTATTATAGATTTCAGGCTTTTGCTGATCTTAAAAACATTTCATGCATCACAGCCGGTTTAATGGTATCAGGAATAACAACTTCATTTTCTTGTTAAAACGAGTCTTTGTGTAATGAATGAGCATTTAACTCATCGTCACTTTCTCTCAATGCGGTACCAATACCAGCCAGCCTAAACTGGATATTTTTCTTGCCTCTAGAATGCCACACTCATTTTAGGGTTCAAACAGTTTTGCAAAAATTCTTTGGCGCACTCTACAAATGATTTATCAAATGGTCCATCAAATTTTTCAATTTTTTCGCCAGTCAAAGGATCCAGAATGGGAAACGTGCGGCCATGAGTCGTTGGGTAAAATGATTCTTTTGGCAGAGTATTCAATACTTTTAAAACTTTTGCATAATCTTTTTTCAGTTTTATCAGATTTTTAATTTGTTCATGACAAAATAATTGTCTTCAGTTGTTTAGTTTGCTCCTGTAAAATCTTCAATACCATTTAAAATTGCTTTTTTAATGAGGAAAAGCTAATGCAGACATCAAGAGGAGTTTCGATTGATGAAACTATAGCGTTTTCTTTAGGGTAAGTATATTTTTCAGTTTTATCAGAGTCTTTATGTAAGGACTTCAGTTATGGGTTTTCTATTATTTTTAATTTGTTCTTCAGTTGTTTTGTTTGCTCTTGTAAAATCTTCAATACCACTGTTTTCTTTAGAGTAATCGTACTAAGAAATTATAATTTGCTCGGCATCATCCTTCGATATTGAGAAATCTTCATCACTCTGAGTTTCCGTCAAGGACGACTTTGAGTAAAATAACGCGTAAGCTTTACAATTTTTAACAACACTCCAATCAACGAGAGTCAATGAACCATCATCCATATAAAACCATAAGCGATTGTCTTTTGAATGTTTGGGCTCAGAAACGTAGGTGGTATAACGTCCCGAATTTTCTTTGCCATTATTTCGTGCCAAAACACTGTTCAGGCAGTATTTCACGTTTTTATCGTTTGTAGACTGATTAACAGAAAGATCCAAGTTGAGCTGTTCTTTAAAACTCAAACTTGCATTTTTGTCACTAAAACTAGTACATGTGGGGTGTTTTATGGATTTCCAAGCATCTCGTAGCTTCACATTTAGCGTTACATTTTATGCAATCATGCATTTTTGTTTCATCGTCATTATCCGGTTGGTGGCGATGGTGAAAAATCCTTTACGTCTATTTTTGGAAAGACTCTTTTTGTAAATCTTCAGATAAAGGCTTGTCATTGTCACTGGCTTCTTTATCATACTCTTCAGACGAGGTCAATAATATTTTTTCTGCATCAGCAGGAATTGACATACCTTCATAGTTAAAACTGTTTGTGTCTATTTCAGTTTCAGCCATCTTTCTGGTATAAAATAAGCATGGAAGAATCGTTCATATAAAACCAGGAACGTTCATTTGTTAAATCAGATGGTGGGGAAACAGGTAGTGTAGTGCCATAAGTCATATTGTAGCCATGATGAACCAAAACACTGCTTAGCTCGTAGCAAAAATTAGTTTCAATTGATGACACTCTCAAGTAATTTTTTAAATCTAAATGATTTTCAAAATCAACATGGCTACAATTTTTAGCCAGTCGTTCATTTTGTGCTTTTAGACTCACAATGTTTCTATGACGAAAATGCCTGAGCTTCAGTTATGTTCAAACCTAAATTTAAACATTTTTTCTCTTCGCCTTTCAAATTTAGGATGTTTTTGACGTTTGTTCGCCTCTTTTCTGGATTTACATGTCTGATATTGAGAAATCTTCATCACTCTGAGTTTCTGTCAAGGACGACTTTGAGTAAAATAACGCGTAAGCTTTACAATTTTTAACAACACTCCAATCAACGGGAGTTAATGAACCATCATCAATATAAAACCATAAGCGATTGTCTTTTGAATGTTTGGGCTTAGAAACGTAGGTGGTATAACGTCCAGAATTTTCTTTGCCATTATTGTGTGCCAAAACACTGTTCAGGTTCTTATCGTTTTCTAACTGATTAACAGAAGGCTCCAAAACTAAAACTTGCATTTTTGTGACTTCGTTATCTTTTAACTTTTTTGAAATCACTCGATGTCACAGACTCATCATTAACAGAATACCAATAAGCATTTTTTTTCATCGTGTGTGGCTATAAAAGAGTGATAGTGACCGCTAGTGAGTGTCATACCTTTATGCACCATGACATCACACAGGTCATAGTAGCAATTGGATGAATTCGAGCTCAAATAAGAACTCATATTTAATGTTTGTTAAAAATCAATATGGTTTTCAATTTACTTGGATTGCTGCTTGGGTGCTTGTAATGCTTTAAATGAATAATCAGCACTTCAGACAACTGATGACTTGTTTACTGTTTGGCTGCTTGTTGCTTTTGTTTGCAAATTTCACATAAGAAGCAATAGTATCTAAGTACTACCTGTCGTGGATCACAACACGATCCTTTTCAAATTTCCCTCCTCCTTTCTCCAGGCTTGGGACTGGCTTGCAAAAACAAGGCGGAGTTATTTGAAAAAAGATTCTTAAAGACACCATGATTAATAAGGAAAACGTTTAAAAAATCACATATATATATATTATATATATATATTATCTATATATATAAAAATGAATGTTTGTATATATGTATTTATGTATGTTAATGTCCTTTATGCATTGCTACACCATTCATCCGATCGTAATGAAATTTTCACACAACCTTGAGAGTCAATGAAAATCAAAAAGAAAAAAAAATTTTTTGAAATCCGTCACAAAATGAGCGGAGCGGAGCGGGTGAGCGAGCGGGAACTATATATATATGTATGTGCGTATGTATGTGTGTATGTATGTATGTGTATGTGCATGTATGTGTGTCTGTGTGTGTGTGTTTATGTATGTACTAGCGGAGATACCCGGCGTTGCCCAGGTTTTTTAGAGGTTTTTCTAATGTTTGTCTCTTTCTCTCCCGTTTCCTTTCCCACCTGCTTTCCCACTCCTGTTAGCTTTTCCGTTTTCGGTCGTTTTCCCACTGCCGGTCGCTTTCCCGCTCCCGGTCGCTTTCCGCTCCCGGTCGCTTTCCCGCTCCCGGTCGTTTTCCCGTCCCGGTCGCTGCCCCGTTCCCGCTCACGTTTGCTCTCCCATTCCCGCTCACGCTTGCTTTTCTGTTCCCGCTCGCTGTCCGTTCCGGGTGCTTTCCCGTTTCTATAATAGACAAACTAACCCACAAACATTCATATATATATATATATAGTCTTAGCAAATCTATTTTGCGTTTTATAGGCTAACAGAAGTTATGAAAGAATGTAAAAGAGAAAATGAGCGGGAACGGAAACGGGAACGGGAGAGCTACCGTGACCGGGAATGGGAGAGCAAGCATGACCGGGAACGGGAGAGCAAGCGTGAGCGGGAACGGGAAAGCGACCGGAAACGGGAAAGCGACCGGGAACGGGAAAGCGACCGGGAACGGGAAAGCGACCGGGAACGGGAAAGCGACCGGGAACGGGAAAGCGACCGGGAACGGGAAAGCGACCGGGAACGGGAAAGCGACCGGGAACGCGGAAAGCGACCGGGAACGCGGAAAGCGACCGGGAACGCGGAAAGCGACTGGAATCGGGAGAGCAAGCTTGGAAGGAAACGCGAGCAAGAGAGAAAATCGATAACAGAACTTCTGAGCGGGAAAGCGACCGGGAGCTGGAAAACGACCGAGAGCGGAAAAGCGACCGGGAACGCTACGAAAACGGGAAAGTGGAGAAGGGAACGGGAGCGAGAGAGACAAACATTAGAAAAACCTCTAAAAACCCCGGGCAACGCCGGGTAACCCCGCTAGTATATTATATAAAAATCTTGCAGCAGTCATTTTAATAGTAAAAATATGTTACGGATGTTAAATGGCATCCAAGTCATGAGCAGGTTATATATATATTATATATATATATATATATATTGCGAATAAACTGTGGAATCAATTTATCTTTGAGACACGCTCTAAGAAACACAACTCGCCATTTGGCAGAAACAACTTTTCGAGCCAAATTCTCGACCTTTCGGCACAAAACTCTCTGTTCGAGACTACAATTAGCCAAAAACTTTTCCATTAAACTTTTATTGTCAGACCGACGGACCGTTTCAGCTATGTCAGCCATCCTCAGGGTCAAAAGTAAAACGAGAAAAGTAAACAAACAGAAAGAACCGAAATTGTCAAAGAATTAGCACACTAACAAAAGAAAAAACGAAAAAACACTCTACCTATCAAATCAAAAGAATATAAAATTTATACTATTGGAAATCAATTTTTGCGTTTTCGCTGTGTTACATTAGAAGAGACAAGAATTTCCTCAGATACATTACAATGAGATTCGTCAGGAGCAGCCTCAACAGCCAAAGTATTTGTGTCAGAGGACGAGTCAGAAGTATCATCATTTATGTTATCCTCGTCGTTAGAAGGAATACAGGGTAACAGATGCATATTGCTTTCTTTGACACCGAATAAGTGGAGAATCTGTGGAAATTTATCAAATTGTTTATTAATTGCGGGTCTCATTAATAAGATATAGAGAGCCTCTTTAATTTTCAGCCGGAAAGAGTCGGATTCTCTTGTTAAAATCGAAACACCTTCTTCAAGTTCTTTTCGTGTTAGCTTTTTCAAATGAATACATTCATAATGATTAAGAATACTCCCAAACTGGAGATGCATCGTGAGTCTCCTTGACAACGTAGTGGTAGTGTGACCAATGTATGTATCCACCTTACAATGTGGAATAGAACATTTGAAATGGTACACCACGTGACTTTGTTGCAACGGGTCAGTGATACTTGTTCTATCATTCTTGATGACCAAATTGAAAAGTTTCAAGTTTTTGTAATAAATATATAAACCCAGTTTATTCCTGACGGGGTCTATAACAGAAACTTCCTTTTTTATTATCTTCTTTATAATACTTTCATCAATTCTGTAATTGAGATTCATTTGATTTTTGTAGAACACGGGGAACTCCTGGCGTACATCACGACCCTTGTCAGCGTCAGACCCAGCCGAACTCACAGATGTTTTCATTTTGGTTACAAAATTGTTAATAAAACCGTCGACAAAGCTATTAGAATAATTGTTGTTAACCAATAACTGCTTGATTCTAACTATTTCTTTATGGAAATCTGACCAGGTTTCGGAAAAACGATAAGCTCTGAGGAGATAACTATTAATAACACTTCTTTTATATCTGTCCGGACTCTCGCTGTCACCATTTAGGCATGTTCCATTATTAGTTGGTTTGATGAAGACTTTGGTAGTAGGACCAGAATCAGTTATTGTGATGATGGTGTCGAGAAAATTTACTTGTTTTTTACTGTCATTTAGGTCGAAGGTAAATTTCAAAACTGAATTGCTCTCGAAAGTATTCTTTAAAGCAACGACTTCACGTTCAGACCTCACAAGAAGAAAGATATCATCCATATATCGCGCATAAACAATTGGGGTTTCTTCTATTTCAGCGAAAGCAATCTCCTCTAAACGACCCATGTAAAAGTTAGCAAAGGTTGGTCCCAATGGAGATCCCATCGCCACTCCATCAATCTGTAGAAATAAGCTCTGGTCTAAGTGTCTGAATGGAGACTCTGTAGTACATACCAGCAGGAGCTCGTGCAGCAGAGATTCTGGAATCTTTGGAGGTGGCAACGTATCACTATGATAGACGTAATTGCAAATGATAGATATTGTATCACGAACAGGGACGTTAGTAAAGAGACTCTCGACATCCATTGTTGCAGCAATCCCACTTTGTCTGCAGCCAATTTCGGTTCTTTCTGTTTGTTTACTTTTCTCGTTTTACTTTTGACCCTGAGGATGGCTGACATAGCTGAAACGGTCCGTCGGTCTGACAATAAAAGTTTAATGGAAAAGTTTTTGGCTAATTGTAGTCTCGAACAGAGAGTTTTGTGCCGAAAGGTCGAGAATTTGGCTCGAAAAGTTGTTTCTGCCAAATGGCGAGTTGTGTTTCTTAGAGCGTGTCTCAAAGATATATATATATATATATATATATATATATATATATATATATATATATATATATATATATATATATATATATATATATATATATATATATATATATATATATATATATATGTATTTATGTAATTATATATATATACATATATATATATATATATATATATATATATATATATATATATATATATATATATATATATATATATATATATATATATATAAAAAGATTCTCAAAGACACCATGATTAATAAGGAAAAAGTTTAAAATATCACATATATATATATATATATAGATTATAGACTAGTAGCGTTTTCATCAGTCCTTCATAACTGTTGATGCAGTGTGCAGGAAGTATGTTCCTTTCTCCAGGCTTGGGACTGGCTTGCAAAAACAAGGCGGAGTTATTTGAAAAAAGATTCTCAAAGACACCATGATTAATAAGGAAAAAGTTTAAAATATCACATATATATATATATATATATATATATATATATATATATATATATATATATATATATATATATATATATATATATATATATATATATATACATATATATATATAGATTATAGACTAGTAGTGTCTATTGCCGCTTTGATTGATTGTAATTAAAAAATTAAAAAATTTCAATCACGCATCTATATTAGAATACTTCACAGGCTAATTTTTTACAACATTTAGATAAGATAAGATAAGATAACGTTTATTATAGTGGTTTAGAAGACTTTACGCCTATAGACAACCACTTCGAATTAAAAATAATAATAAATAGAATAAAATAAAATAAATGATAATAATAGATAAATAAACTAATAAAAAATAAATAATTGCATAAAAATCAGTATCCATGCCTGGATAGCGCTACTTTAAAAGATGTGGTAGTCTCAGATGCTACAGTGTCATCGTCCAAGTCATTCCATATATTTACCACTCTAGAACTAAAATAAGCCGTTTTTAAAGTCTTTTCTTGTTTTTTAAAAAGCTTGAATCTATGTCCCCTAGTGCTTTGAATCGGTGGTTGTTCAAAAAACATTGCTGGTGTTAAATCCTCTTTTCCTGTTATTATCTTGTAGGCTTCGATCAAGTCACCCCTACTTCTCCTTTTCTCTAGAGTTGTTAAGCCGCATTGTTTTAATCTTTTTTCGTAAGGTAACTGGCTTAAATGCTTAATCAACTTTGTAGCCCTCCTTTGTACCTTCTCCAACACTACGATGTCCTTTTTTGAAACAGGGCTCCAAGCTTGTACACAATATTCTAGATGTGGTCTTTCCAGACATTTGTATAGTCTGATAATTATTTCCTGGTTTCGACTTATTATTGTTCTCTTGACCAATCCTAAAATCTTATTGGCTCGCTTTGCTGCTTCCGCACACTGTCTTGATGGTTTGCCGCTATTGTGTACTACAACTCCCAGATCTCTTTCCTCTTCAGATGTCTTCAACAATATTCCTCCCATCTCATACTGAAACTCTTGATTTCTCTTACCCATGTGCATCACTGAGCATTTATCTACGTTGAACATCATTTGCCAGTCTAGGGACCATTGGTATATTTTTGCAAGATCTTTTCTTAAAATGTCGGCATCCAGCTCACACTCTATTTTCATGGATAACTTTGTGTCATCAGCAAATTTCGAGACCTTTGAACAAGTCCCTAAATCAAGGTCGTTAATGAACAGAACAAATAGTAATGGTCCCAAAACGGATCCTTGCGGTACACCACTTTATATGCTTTTCCACTCCGAGTAATTCCCTTTAATTCCCACTTTTTGTCTTCTGTCAGCTAGCCATTTTTTGATCCATCCTCGAATATTACATCCTATTCCAGCCGCTTCTATTTTTCTCATCAACCGTGTATGTGGTACTTTGTCGAAGGCTTTGGCAAAATCCAGATAGACTATGTCTACAGGGGATCCTTTGTCTAAGTGGGTATAAACATTTTCAAAACAATCTAGCAAATTTGTTAGACATGATCGCCTTTGTACGAATCCATGTTGGCTGTTTATCAAAATGCTGTGGTGTCTAATGTGATTCATTAATTCGAGCTGAATGATTTTTTCCATGACTTTGCAAATAATACACGTGAGACTTACTGGACGATAGTTACTTGCCTCAGATCTGCTACCTTTTTTAAAGAGTGGTACAATGATTGCATCTTTCCAATCACGAGGAATTTCTCCAGTTTTCAAGGACCTGTTCATTATTTCTGCTAACACATCGCTTATTTCGTGTCTTACTTCTCTTAAAAACAAGGGATGTAATGCATCGATACCCGGACTTTTATCTGTTTTTAGGTCCTTCAAGTGTCTTTCAAGGTTCTCTTTTGTGATAACCACATCAGTCATTTTCTCGTCTATTTTTCCCTTAAACATGTTTACAGGTTCCGGTATGTTTTCTATGTCTTCTTCAGTAAAAACCGTACAAAAATAATTATTTAACATTTCAGCTACCTCTTCATCGTTTTCAACCACTTCGCCTCTCATTTTTTAACGGCCCCACTAGGTCTTTTCGTTTTTGCTTACTTCGGACATTTTACCAATATTAACACATAATTTTCCAAAATTCCAGTGAATTCCACCAATATTTCAGGAATTATTTTGCGATTTTATTTGTTTTAGTATTACTTGCCCAGTTTGCCTTGCAAGTCCTTGAGGAGATTTGTATCGACACAGTTGAGAAAGCGATGCACTGTGAGAGTTTTGTGGTCATGTCCTTTAATGCAAACGTTTTCCACTGTCCCGGTTCCATTATTGGTTCAAATAAAAGCTGTTGATTGATGGTTGATAAAGGTTTGTTTGTTTTGGTGGTTTTGGTAATGTTTGAATTTTCTAAAAAATTTGCCAGCAGTTTGGTTTAATGTCAGATTAGCAGGCGAGAAGGTCCTTGCACTTGTGACATCGGGTGGAGTGAATGGCTAATATAGCTAGAGCTCTACTGACACAGTAATTTACATCAACTACCAATGGATATTTTATGTAGACCAGACACTGTGAAGTAGTCAGTGGCATTGTCATCAACTGATCCTGTTGGAACTGCATTACTAATCTTAATTACGTTATCAATCACGGACAGTGAGAACCCAGAAAACTTAAGTGATAATATTGCTCTGGTTTTTTTTCACTTTCTATGACTTGTCGCATCTAAATAAGATAACTCGCGCCGGAGAGTTGACACAGCCAAAACAAGACTCGTTCGTATCCAACTGCAGTTGACCGAGCAGGGCGTTGTAGAAGTCGCTTAGATTGATAAGATAAATGGCAAAAATAGCACAATCTCTTAGTGCTAAAAAAGAATGGCACCAAGTCAAAAATGTTTTGCATGCCAGAACTCATTTTTTAAATGACTCTTGTTACAAAAAATCAACATATCAGCATAAGAAATCTAGCTTTCAGTCACATGCAGAACGCATCGAGTTTATTAAATTGTTATTAAAACCTGTTTGAAATTGCTGTCTCTGTTGAAATCTGGTTAAAAAAGAAAAAAATTTGTTATTATTCTCCCGAAAAGACTTCTCAAAGACTTTCATTCTTATTGCATCTTGCTTTTTTTGTGTGATAATGTGGCATTGGTTGTTTCTCTTTGACAAGTACTGACAGATGACTAACAACTGGAAGCATTGGAAAAGATGATTGTTACAGCAGAAGGCTTGAGGTATCGTTGTCGTAACTTCTTACTGTAACCTTCGGACATCAGGGAATGCTTTGTAGCATTACTGTCTGTACTGTTAATGATGAAATCACTTGACTGGAAATGAAGTGAACACAGTCTGGAACGTTTGTTAGGTTAGAAATCTTTGCATGGGTTGTACTTGGATTCGTTTTTTACAAAATTTCTTGTTTTCCAATGGTGATGAGTAAAACAAAATGCTTTCTCTGCTGTCGGTGTAAGTTTTTTTTATTGCTTTCATGATTGCTCCGGATTGTTCTGTGAGATGGTCCAGCAATTGAGTTAAGTTAGATCAGTGATTTGTGGCCTAGAAGTCTACAGATTAGAGCCATCGTCAGACTTGTTTATTACTTTATTGGGATAAGTAATATAATAAGCAGACAAATGAATATAATATTTCTATTAAATAATAATTACGAAAATGAATAAACACACAAAATGTCAAACAAATGGTTGCATTTGTTGAAAAAAAAACATTTGTATGCATAAGAAGACGCAAGTTATTTAGAATTCAATAGTTTAGTGGAGCGAGAATGAATGATGGCTGAGTATTGCTGAAATGCGCCTATTTGCTTGCTTGCTTGTTTTGAAGGTAAGGAAATGAACATAATAGAATAACTGAATTTTGTCTACGTTATGTTTTTAAGTATTTTTCTATTGTGTTCTATGGTGTTTGACAGTGATTATTTCGTTAACGTAATTAGAAATTAAAACGATAATTATTAATTTATGTTTACGAAAACTAGAATAGAAAGTCAAAACGAAATTGAAATAAAAATAAAAATTTGTGAGTTAGAACGAAATAGAAATAAAAATTAATTTTTGTTTCGAAACGAAATAGAAATAAAAAATAATTTTTTTAAACAAAATAAAAAAAAATTATTAAAATAAAAATTAAAATTAAAATTAATTGACTAATAAAAATTTAATTGAATTTCTGAAATTTCGCATCTATGGTACTTTCTTTTAACATGTCTTTGTCGCTACGATTGTTTATTCCTTTTCTATTGTATTCGTGTTTTGGTTTGTCGTTATTTATTGAGTCATATATATACATATACTATATATATATATATATATATATATATATATATATATATATATATATATATATATATATATATATATATATATATACATACATATTTGCATACATAATTTGCTATGTATGTATGTTAGCAATTTCGCGTAACGCTATATATATATCTTTATATATATATATACTAGCGGGGTTACCCGGCGTTGCACGGGGTTTTTAGAGGTTTTTCTAATGTTTGTCCCTCTCGCTCCCGTTTCCTTCTCCACTTTCCCGTTTTCGTCGCGTTCCCGGTCGCTTTTCCGCTCTCGGTCGTTTTCCAGCTCCCGGTCGCTTTCCCGCTCAGAAGTTTTGTTATCGATTTTCTCTCTTGCTCGCGTTTCCTTCCAAGCTTGCTCTCCCGATTCCAGTCGCTTTCCGCGTTCCCGGTCGCTTTCCGCGTTCCCGGTCGCTTTCCCGTTCCCGGTCGCTTTCCCGTTCCCGGTCGCTTTCCCGTTCCCGGTCGCTTTCCCGTTCCCGGTCGCTTTCCCGTTCCCGCTCACGCTTGCTCTCCCGTTCCCGGTCATGCTTGCTCTCCCATTCCCGGTCACGGTTGCTCTCCCGTTCCCATCCCCGTTCACGCTCATTTTCTCTTTTCCATTCTTTCATAACTTCTGTTAGCCTATAAAACGTAAAATAGATTTGCTAAGACTATATATATATATGAATGTTTGTGGGTTAGTTTGTCTATTATAGAAACGGGAAAGCGACCCGGAACGGACAGCGAGTGGGAGCGGGAATGCGACACGGAACGGACAGCGAGCGGGAGCGGGAATGCAACCGGCAGCGGGAAAACGACCGAAAACGGGAAAGCGAACAGGAGTGGGAAAGCAGGTGGGAAAGGAAACGGGAGAGAAAGAGACAAACATTAGAAAAACGTCTAAAAAACCCGGGCAACGCCGGGTATCTCCGCTAGTACATACATAAACACAGACACAGACACACATACATGCACATACACATACATACATACACACATACATACGCACATACATATATATATAGTTCCCGCTCGCTCACCCGCTCCGCTTCGCTCATTTTGTGACGGATTTCAAAATTTTTTTCTCTATATTTGATTCCTTTTGACTCTCAAGATTGTGTGAAAATTTCATTACGATCGGATGAATGGTGTAGTAATGCATACACGCCATTAACATATATACATATATACAAACATTCATTTATATATATATATATATATATATATATATATATATATAAAGGCGAAGAAGTTTGCCTGCCTCTAATTGATTTGAAACCGAGCAAAAGCAAATTGCCATTCAGAATGAAACGATGACAATTTCCAGTAATGTTAGCTTTCGCAATGACAACTAATAATATTCAAGGACAGTCTTTTGATCACGCCGGTGTATATTTTCCTGAGCCAGTCTTCGCTCATAGTCAACTGTATGTAGCGTTAACTCAAGGAGGATATTACGAAAATATAAAAGTTTTAGTGAAAGATACCTTATATCAAGGAGATTTATTGAAAAACTCAAGAATTTTTACAAAAAACATTGTTATCAAAGAAATCCTTAACTGAATAAACGAATTGCAAATAATTGTGAATTAGCTAATTATTCTACTCATCTAAATGCATAATTTCTTATGTATGTATGTATGTAGTAAATATATATTATATATATTAGACAAAAAATAAATTTAAAAAAAATTCTTTTTTTTGCCTTTTTATCTGAGTCAACAAAATAACATTTTTTAATCTAAAACAACCTTTACAATCAATTCTGTTAATTATTTTGGACCTCTGGCGACTTATACATAAACAACTTGTTACAGTCGCTAGATGACAGGAATTAATTTGATTTGATTAATTTTAATTGATTTAAGGCCTAATTCATATCGGAAACATTCAATTCATGTATTGTCATCTAGAATAAAGTTTTCCTGAAAGCTTTAGAGCTCTAGGTGGTCGAAAAGTGGGTGAATTTTTGTTTCTAAGATTTGATCACCACAGACAAACAAACAAACAATTAAACAAACAAACAAACAGAGAGACGAGTGAAGTTAAATAAAAGCATTTAAAATAAATAAATAAATACTTAAGTGCATAAATACATGAACAAACAAATAAATAAATAAGTAAATAAATAAATATACAGCATAAATTATTCACAGTTGTTTAGTTTTCATCGGCAGTTGTGTGTTGTAGCATGAACACATTAGAAAGATAGCGTGAAGAAATAAAGTAAATACGCTTCCGCGGCTGTACATTTGTGGAAACTTTTTTTTTCATGGAAATCACTGTGGAAAGAAGTGGGAACAGATGTGGATACTATGTGCGTGGAAATTGAATAGAAAAACATCGGTTAGTATCTGTAGAAATATTATCGCAACATCTTGAAGCCCATCGCTGGTGATTCAATTTCCATATTAGAAACACAAAACATTTAGGAAATCTAACTCTTCATAATCATAATTATTAATTTTCATTATGATTATTATCAACATCATCTTTGTCGTCGTTGTCGTCACTATCATCTTTATGATCATGATTATATTTGTCATCACAATCATTATCATCTTTTTTGCTATCATTATCATTATTTTTGCTATCAGCATAATCGCCGTCACCGCCACTACAAAACAGGTTTGAAATATAACTCTGTTTAAACATAATTTTAATTGACATAATGAACGCAATCATTGTCGTCATCATCATTGTCCTCGTCATTGTTACCGTGACCCCACCGCACGACCACCACCACCATCGCCGCTACCACCACTGCCGCTGCTACTGCTGTAGCCGTTGCCAATCCACCTCTGTCGCCTCCGCCACTGCCACAACCGTTGTCACTGCCGCTACCACCGTCACTGCCGTCACAGCTAATGCCGCCGCCAGCCACTGCCGCCTTCACCATCGTCAACCCCACCGTCACCACCTCCGCCGTCGTCACCACCATCACCGCCGTTGTTACCACCATTACAACCGCCGTCACCACTGTCGCCGCTGCCACTATCACTGCCGCAACCTTTACCACTACCGCCACCACAATCGCCACCACCACCGCTTGTCTAATGAACCACAAAACTTGAGAAATTCTTGTAATTATTTTGAAATTCATCATGGTCATGATTATTATCGTTGGCATCGTCGTCATCATCATTGTCATCGTCATCGTTATCATCATCACCACCGCCACCGCGTTGATGTACGCATACACTACTTTATTTCTAATTATCTGCACAACTGGAAAATTTCAGAGAAAAAATGTTATTAATAAATTCCCGAAACTTTTGTTTTCTTAAAACATTTTTTGCTAAATAAAAAACTATATGAAAAAAGAAAAAATAAACAAAAAATTTAAATTAAATAAAAAAAACTAATAAAGAACGTCGTTTCAATTTCATGAATAAGTCAGAACCAAAATTTGCAAAATCAAGATCTTTCTAAAAGCAAGATCAAGACAATGCATTCAATGCTCTTGTTTTTCACTATCAAGACGAAACACGAAAAGATCATCTCGAGATGACCTTTTAACCTCAGATCAGTCAGATCTGCTACCTCTGATTTTTTAATTATTTTTTAAAATTTTCTAATAAAGACGAGCCGACAAAATGTAAATTAATATTTATTTTGCTATTTTTTACGGTAAAATAAAAACAGTCAATCATTTATATAAAAATGCATTAAAATGTCAACAAATTGTCACCTTTTGACTCAGGTAAAATTTCTCCAGGTATGTAATATCCCGGCTCAGGCAGTCCTTCCTGCGATAACAATTTTATTCATACTATTTAAGCTAACTTTATATAAGCTAAGTTTACTTTTTATGAGCTTGGTTTCTTTTTAGATGAAATTTTTTCCTATTAAATTTACTTCTTATAAAATAATTTTTTTTAAAACTTAGTTTATTTTTTGAGATTAAAGTTTTTTTAATTGCATAACAATTTTGGAAAACATTTACTTTCATTAAAAAACCAATATAAGTCATTTTTCAAAAGATATTTGTTCAAAAATAATTCCAACGCAATTTAACTGCTTCCTGTACTTTCAACATTTCACATCACCGAATGAAAAATTGCACCCTGGATAGTTGGAAACTTCATCAGGCCTCTTTCTTATACACGCATGGCATAAAGTTCAAATGTTTGCAGTTGGAGTGGAACGGAGGAAAGATTTCATTCCGTCAATGATTAATGATTTCTCGAGGAAGTACTTCATAATGTAACGTTTTTATTGGCCGAATTTGATCGAGTGGACCAATAAAGCGATGTAAAAACATTTTTACAACCAAAGAAGCAATTGTTAGATTTAGAAACAGTTAAACATTTTTGATTATTGCAGTTTTATTTGGTTTTAAAACTGTTAAATGTAATATTTTAAAGTATTAATACTTAAAAATTTAAAAACAAATAAAATCATAATGTTAATTTGCTTATATATTAATTAAAACCTTTCTTTAAAAAGTTAAATACCAGTGTAATAGTTTTTCACTATCAAAAAGCAAGTTTTTTAGTTTGCTTTTACTGGAAAAGACAAATATGATATGTGTTATACGATTTCATCAATGAAATAGAGAGAAGATATTTTGTAAGCAATACTTCATTCGTTGCTGACAATTAATCTTGGCAGACATCTTCTTGTCGGGTAGAACTAATGAACTTCTTCTTGAAGTATCTTTGTTAGTTTTTTTTGACACGTTTGATGACGAAATTATTAATTTTATTAACTAATCAGCTGCTAACGAGTCGTAAATAAAAAATAAAATTAAGTTAAAAATCGTATAATAATTTTATATGTTTGTTGAAATATGTGTTTTGTAAAAATAGTTGAGTTTGTAATAAAATTTAATGAAAGGTTAAAAAATAAGATAATTAAATTTTTTTATTCTTTGTTCTATTGTGTGATAAACATGCGTGACGAAATGCAATTAAAGTGGAATAAATTAAAGTTCCTTCAAACGATCGATTTTTCGAGCAATTTTTCAGATAGATGGTTTATCTTACTTGGCATTTTTAACTTCTGTAGTGTCAAGTAAATTACATAAAAAGCTTTTAACTCTGCTCGCTACAGACGATTTCACTGAATAATAAAAAGCCTTGAAAATACTGAAATACACTGCCGTGTCTGAAGAGATTGTCACGGATCAGTGAGAGTAGGTTTCACTGCGATCTGTACTCTGATGGCACACAAATCTATGGTTATTGCAATCCAGATAGGGTCGTCGAGTTCCTGTTAGTCGTCTCCATGTTCATCGGTGAAGTCAACCGGTGGATGCGCTTCAGTTGCTTTTTCAGCTCAATTCCTGAAATCTACTTGTCGTTGTTGGGAGAACAAGCACTTATCTGATTCGGTTTTTCTAAGTGCCAACTTGCTCTAGCTGTCAGAAGCAGTCCGAAATTTTGTGTTTTTTCACTTGGACATGTCTGTGTTAATCCATGTGTACTTGTGCAGTCATATTCCTTACTTGTTTTTTTTTTCAAATTGTGACAAATAAAAATTGTTCGTTGGATCGTCACCGCCGTTTCAATTTATATACTACTTGCCTTATAAACACCAAACGTAAAAAGCTTGTGGCTGGCGACTTAAAGCTTTTGGGTTCATCAATGTTTACAACCGCATTTAAAACTAATTGTTTTAAAAAAAAAAGTTCTTTTATCATAATCGTGTGTAGTTTTACAATTTTCAAATTCACTATACGCTTAAAATCAACATAATGAAATGAAACAAGCAGAATTACTAATTGAAACTCACAATATTTGGCGTGTGTGAGCAAACCCATTCTTTACAGCATCTCCCTGTTATGGACATCAGTTTGGCTTGACCACAGTGTTCAGTGGAAGGAGGTCTTTCTTCTTGGGGGCACTTTGAGGCGCATGCGTACTGACCATTCTGACAGTTACAGACGAGGCTGCAGTTCAAATCAAAGTTAGAACCATCTGGGTAGGATTTGCCATTAACAGTGCACGGTTCGCCTGATTTCACTGCATCAAATGTGATAACGTTTTTATATAAATTCTTTCCGGAAATTTATTGTTGTTATATAAACATGCTTATTTAAAAAAAAACTCCTAATTTTGTATCATATGACTTAAACCAAAGATCAATTAAAATTAATTTAATGTAATATACGTATATAATTAATTAAATAACAAATTAAATAGGCTTTTGACGTAGTTCCACCAACAGGTTTGTAACACCGACCATTTCATCATCTCTTGAAATACTTTCTCAAAGTAGAAACTTTATGACAACCATAAAAGTTTCCCAACTGAAGACATAATATCTTGTACGATTACGATATTTCTTGTCTTCATGAGTCGATATCATTACATTATAAATGAGCAAACAACAAACAAATATTAATTATATTTTATAGATATTATTAAAACATTCACAAAATAGAAAAGCTGTTTAGATGCACAAGAAGAGGAAGGGAGAGAAGAGGGTGAAGGGGGGTGTGTTTGACCTCACTTAGAAGAAGGTGAGCCCTGCAGCGCTCCTTTGCACATCTTCATGTACCCCCTTCATATCTCTCTTCCACTCTCTATACATATCTTCTTTTTCTTTTTTCTTTCTGTCTCTTTTTTCTTTTCATCACCCACTTTCTTTCTCTGCATCTCTTCATGCATGTCCCTGTGCATCTCTTTCTGCATCTTTCTACGCGTGCGACATTCGATTGTGTCCCAAGCTGGCGTGATCTTTGCAATTTATTATTATTTTTTGTTATTTTACCAGTAAACTTGCTGCACCATTATTCATTCTGTCGTTTCATTGATTGTCTCTTGCAAAAAAAACCCGACTGTTTTTTAAATCAACAAAAAATTATCCGAGAAACAGCTTTGGTCAATTAAGCGCTTTCTCAATGTCCTAATTCTCGCACGATTATGGAGATAGGAAAAGGTTAGGGATCATCTCCTTCTCGATTGCTCTTCCGTTTGCATACTGCAGAATGTTCGAGCATATCTGTCCCTGAAGATGAAAGCCATTTTTTGACATATTACTTACCATAACGGTCGCCATTATTGGAAAACGTGCGAGTTATTCCACGCCATGAGAACTGGGAATAAATGACTTTCGCTTTATTATTTTTATTTTTATTGAAATTATATTATAATATAATATATGTTCAATAATATGTGTTTGAAGATTGGTTTTTAACAACTGTTCAACGGTCATAGCTGCGGCTTAAAAATCTTGGTTAGTTTTATTAAGAGTTCACATCAAAGAGTACAAGTTAGATATTTGAATTTTTTAATACAAACACACCATGCCAGAAAAATAGACAAAAAGAATGTTATTGAAGTAAGAATGCTTGCCACATCCATCACTGTGCGTCTATAACAGATACATCAAAGATTACAAAAACCTACTGGCAAGTAAACCTTTGAAAACTGTCGAAAAACTGCATTAAAGAAGATCTCAAATGTTGTAAATAAGTTTTGTTAATATAAGGTAAAACAGAAAAATTGATTTTTTCAAATTATTTTTCTGTTTCAAAAGTAATTTTCAACTTTGGGAAACAGCGATAAATAAAAAAATACATTTGTAAATGTAAAGAAAATAACCTGTAAATGTAAAGAAAATAACCTGTAAATGTAAAGAAAATACATCTGTTAATGTATTTCAGCGCAAAAATATTACATTTTTGTACAGCTACTGTGAATCAATAATCCAGTAAAAATCAGGCAGTAATCAATAAATTTTCCGCTCCACTTCTTAACGTCACAGTCTGCTCCGACATCGGAAAATCATCAACAGCATTCTTCTATGGCAGAGTCATTCAGTGGAATTATTGCGGTAGGCTCGACTCTTATGCAACATAGTTTTATATTTTTCTTTCACACTTATTGCATTCATAGGCGTAACCAGGGAGGTTTGGGGGTTGAAACCCCCCTCCATTGGTATATAAATTAAAATCTTAATTCTTATGTTAATTATTTAAGATGGTTCAAAATTTGCATCTAATCTATGAATTGGGACTGCATTGTAAAAAGGAACAAGAGCATGCACGACTCCCACTTCTCAAAAACATTTTTCCTATTATTTTTGGGTTTGTTTTAGTCATTTTTTTTATTTTCCAAGGTCAAATAAATACACAACAATTTACAAGTTTTGTTGTTCAATAATTTTGTCTTGTTAGAAAAGTGTTTGTACTACAGATACTTTGCTGTCTTGTTAGAAAAGTGTTTGTACTACAGATACTTTGCTGCCTTGTTAGTAAAGTGTTTGTACTACAGATACTTTGTTGCCTTGTTAGAAAAGTATTTGTACTACAGATACTTTGCTGCCTTGTTAGTAAAGTATCTGTCTGTAGGCACCATGCTGGCCTTGAATTATTTATTTATTATTTTTGGTCTTAATTATTTTGTTTTGTTAATAAACACAAAAACACTAAAATTAGTATTATTATTATTTAATAAAACAAACCCAAAAATAATAGGAAAAATGTTTTTGAGAAGTGGGAGTCGTGCATGCTCTTGTTCCTTTTTACAGACCCATAAACCCCCCCTTTTTGGCCGTCTAGTTACGCCTATGATTGCATTAAACTTGTGTCAAAACATGAAAAAAACTCTGAGTATTTAAAAACGACGTTGTTTTTGTTTTAGAATAAATTTGAAAAATGAATTCAAATTAAAAAATTTTAATTGAAAGTAATAAATTGTAATCAAAAAAATAAATTGAAGTGGTATTTTTGCAATAAAATGCATCATCCAGTGAGTTATAGTATACTACAAAAGATACTTTGAGAAATCATACAAGCCTCGATTAATCTTGCTTTTTACCTCCCTTCTATTTTGCAATGCTTTCAATTGAAAAGCCAGCGACTCGAGATGATGCTGATTTAACAAGACTTTAATGTGTGTGGCTGGTCAAACGTAATGTTAAATCTGCATTAACATAAATTTGATATAGACAGTGAGAAATTGGTAACTTTATTCGAACACGACCATTGCCGTCTCCGCCTTGCAAGCGCCTAATTTTTTTTGTCAAATACGTACCATGGTGCCTACGACTAAGAAGACAACAAGTAAGTAAAGTAATGGCATTGCATATTTTGAAAACATTTCCTATTAACCAAAACAATGCTAGAATGACTCATTTTGCCGCATAGTTGAAATCAATAAGATGACATTCATTTTGAGAGGCTTAACCAATATGTTTTAAACGTTTATTTCAACGTATTGTTTTTCTTTTGCAGTTCAAAATTTCATAATTGTTATTAATTTAACCTTTGCAAATTCCTGGTTGATTGTCGTTGTTTTTAGTAGCGGGAGATGTCCCAGAAGTGTCGCAGAATAGCTGTTTAGCAGCATCGCAGAGGTGGATTTTGTCGCACGAGTCTCCCTGTTGTCTGGCACACACGATACAGCAACCGCATCCATCCAGCACTGCACTGACTCCATTCTGGCACTTGAGGGGACTGTGGGTAACCATTCTAACTTCAGTAGTGATTGCCGATCTGTTGAGCGGAGAGTCGTGTTGCTGGTTGGCTTGGGACTGTTTGTGTGACCGGTGTTTGTAGGCTGGTAGAGAAGAATGTTGTTGTTGGTGCTTATGGGCACATTTACAGTGATCGTGGCAAAAGTTTGCTAGACTTTTAGAACCGTTTGATTTTCTTGTCGATTGTGTAACGGCTCTCTTCTGATGTGAGATTATCTGTTTGATCATAAAAAAGTATTTAAAACTTGAAATTAAGTTTTCTTTTTATTTTAATTTCCTGAATTTTTGTTTTATCTTTAAAAAACTTAAAAATAAATTAAAAAATAAAATGCTTATTTTTTACATTTTTTATTTGTGGGCATAAAAACTTTCAATTTGCAGCGTTCAGAAAGAAGCGATATCTTTAGCGTCACGAAATAAAAGTAAATTAAGAGTCAGTGTGGCAGTAGAGCATACATCCACATTATATATATCACGTGACAAATCGACCTATTTTATCTCATGCGCATGTCTGTGATGCGACCACACAAAAAAGCAAAATTGCGGTCTGGAAAGAAAAACAAACCTACAAAAAAATTGTTATTTTCGATCTTTTTAAGAAATATCTTAAGAAACGTCTGCTTGTTTTAAAAAAGATTTTAATCTTTTTAAAGCCAACTCTTTATCTTTCATCAATGGATTCGACACGTTCTGTGACGCACAAGTTGTGCGGTTTCGTGCGAGTTCTAAATGCACGGGAATGGATGTGCACATGAATAGATGTGTTATGTGAGTGGATGTGCACATGAGTGGATGTGTTACATGAGTTTGTATTTCTTTGGAGAATTTCAAATCATTTGATAAAATATAAATGATTATAAAAATGTAGCGTTTTATATAAAAACCACATAAATGGTTGTCAATTTAACAACATTCTAGTAATTTATATGTATGCAATTGGCTCTAGATAGCATTTAATGCTGTCACTGCTAAAAGATATGTTTTATAAACAGTATGACCTCTCAGTAGCCACAAGAAAGATTAACGGCACATGAATGTATTTCTTCATAAATACATAATTCTTGGAAAAAAAACTTTACTCAATATTTGGATTATTTTATATGGCGAGTGTTTAATTATTTTATGTAGCAGTTTTTGTATGGAACCATTTGACAACTTTTTACTATAAAGATTGAATAGATTGATGTACATTATTTACGAATGTACAAATAAATTAATAATTACTGAATGATAAGGAGCTATTGTTATAAGCTCAGTTGATTTGAATAAAACAGTTTTTAAAGAATTAATTTGTTTATAGAAATTGAAGAAATATAGATTAGAAACATTTCTAAATATTTGAAGAAAAAAAACCATAAGTTTAGAGAAGGCCTCAAAGCGCTGTCTTGCCAATTGTCATTAAAGAGAAATGAAGCTGATACTTCACTTTTCATCTTCCAGTTGGGACAGTTAAGTCTGTCCATTCCCACGCAATTGGCATATAATTCCAATTTTTCAAAATTAACGCAGCCGAATGACACTTTCCATAAAACGATGTGATGGATATATTCCAGAAAGTGATGTATGGCCGGAAGACGTCTGCAGTTAAAAAAGTTGAGGATAGCTTTGTGAAATTGTGCGTTTCCACATTTAAAATATTTTTCAGATCATTAAAAAATTGTTTTTTTATTTTCTTTTTGTTTGTTTGAATATTTTATTTAAAAATATAACGTGAAACTTTATTTAAACAAAATTTGGTCATTTCAATGAACAGTATGTGTAGTTTTCTTGTTGACAATCTGAAATTTATATGCATTAAACTGTAATTTATTTATTTAATAGCCGGGTCTTTAGAAGTTTTCAAAAATTTTACAAATTAATTTTTTATGTCTAAAATCTTTTCTTGGTGGCAAATGTTCACCTAGTAGCAGAGACGTAGTACTTGGTACTTGTACTAGTACTCAAGTACAACTCGAATACGTTTTTTAAGTACTCGTACTTGGACTCGTATTCGAAGCCTTGGTACTCGTACTCGTTTTCCACTCAGTACCTAATAGCAGAAATGTAGTACTTGATACTCGTACTCGTACTCGATACCATGGTACTCGTACTCGCACCATAAGTACTCGCAACATCTCTGCCGTGCAGATTCTTTCACTGATTTTCTTGCAATTTTTTTTATTAATTATTAAAAACTTTGTTGAAATTGCAAATGCGTTAAATCTTTATTTCCTAAGATTATTTGTTTTTGCATTTGTGTGCATGTGTTTGCTTGTCCGAGTACGTGTGTGTGTACGTGTGTGTGTATATATGTGTATGTGTGTGTAGGCACGTGTGTATGTATGTGTGTACTTGTATGTGTGTACTAGTATGTGTGTGTACCTGCGTGTGTGTATTTGTGCATGTGTGTGACATCAAATAAAATCCTGTTAAATGCTCGTTTAATAAATCGTTTGATCCAAATCGCGCTCAAACAGCAAACGGCATTTCGCCGCAGGATAAATTCGGTAAATTAAAAGCTTTCCCTTTCGTTTATTCACGCGTCTCTTCGTCAGCCAGTCCGTACTTCCCAAAGAGGAACGGGGACAGTGGTGTGGCCTTGAAATGTTTGACTGTTACTCTGGACATCCCATGTTGCCATGTTCATCCTCCTTTGGCAAAAAAATCGTAGACCGCGTCATTTTCTTTAGTGAGAACTCGTTTTTCTTACTGCTCAGGTTAGCTCAGTCTTTCATCAGCATACAGTAGTTATATGATTATTATCAGTGAATCTGCTTGGTACTGATCATAGTTGCATATCTCCAGATAGTCTTAATGTTGATAGACAGATTATAACACCTTTTTCAATCAAATCCACTCTTTAAAAGTATTTCATTTTGTCTCTCTACTTTTCAAGCATTTGAACAGAAGAACAGATCGATTCATGGTTTAACATTTAAATAAATTAATATTTGTTACATAAAGCTAATGTGTAAAAAAAACAATACACTATTTATAAAAAAAATATTTGTATATTTCACATTCGTTCATGTTTTTCCATCTGTTCGTCTTGAGAACCATCATCATCAAATCCAGGAGCACGCAAACTCTTACTGAAAGTTTAGAACTTTTCTGTAAAATAGATTTTAAAGTTGATTGAATTAAAATAAGCATTTTGCAAGTCGTCACGTAAATTTAAGTTTTGTGTTTCGCTAAATAATTAAAAGAAATATTTAAAACGTTTTTGTTTCTCATGGGTTTTAAAAATAATTTGCAAATTGTTTAATTTATTTTATTCTCTAAGTTCATCTTCAGTGGTTTTTAAATTCTTAAAAATATAAGAAAATTTGAAATCCATCTAAGACAGCCTTTTTATGGTAATTTTAAAAATTTATTCCAGTTTTTAAAAACCAATTTTCAAAAAAAAAATTTATTATTCAAGTCACCTTATCGGTCTTTACATCGTTTAAAGACGACCCCTCACAGTGAGTCATCACACGGAGATCCAAGTCACATACAAAAATATAATATGAAGTTATAGAAAACAAAAACTAATTTGAATGCTATTTTAATAACATAAATATTTGTTATATTAAATATTTCAATATGAAATTATTTTATTCGATATCACACGGACAATAACTGTAAACTTGTTTTATGGAGATTAAATATTATTATTGATTTTGTGTGTGTGTGTACTCATGACAGGTAAATTGGTTTCGGCGACAGTTTTCATCTTCATTTGCACCAAATTAGACATATTTGCAGAGCAATTTTCGTTTGACGTGTTTTTCTTGGAAAAGAAGAAGAAGAAGAAGAAAAGTCTTGTGTTGGTTTTCAACTTTCAAGGATTTTTGCTTCGAATTCCTCTTCGTTACGCGCGTTAGAAATTCGAAAGTTTTTGAAAAGATGCGAGTTTTTTTTTCAACCATTTATTTTATTCAATTTCAATTATGAAGGTTTATTTAAATTTTTTTATAAAATAAATAAATAAAAATAAAGCAAAAATAGAAAAAATAAAACATAAAAAGAAAAAGTAAACTAGACAGAACCAATTAAATAAATGCCAAAAGTTTTTTTCTATTTAACTTATTTAATTTTAATTATTAAGAATTTTCTAAGATTATTCAATAAGAATTGCAAAAAATAAAGATAAAACAAAAAAATAAGAGAATAAGTAAAAGAAAAGAAGAAGAAAAAAGAAAAAACAAATATTAGGAAAAGAAAAAAACATATATCAAATAAAAGGCTAGACAGAACAAATTAAATAAATGCCAAAAGTAACACAGCGAACACAGCGAACACAGCGAACAGGTTCGTTAACAGTTTTTGTCAGTTCATACATCAACGTTTTGCTGTTTTGTATTTGTTCGGAGATGTTCACTTCTCAATGCGACTAACTGTGTGTGTTAGAGCATCGTTTCCATGACAACTGTTCATTCCTCATAACCACGCATGATCGCATCTAATGACCGACACTCATGACGGATCAAAATTTGAAGGTCACCATCATCACCATCACCATCATCATCATCACCACCATCATCATCATCATCATCATCATCATCATCATCATCATCATCATCATCATCATCATCATCATCATCATCATCATCATCATCATCATCCTCATCATCATCATCATCATCATCATCACCATCGTCGTCGTCGTCATCGTCATCATCATCATCTTCGTCGTCGTCGTCACCATCACCGTCATCATTATCTTCGTCGTCGTTATCGCAAATGTGACACGAAATATGACAAATTTGTGCTCGGGAAGGCCATAGAATTAGTTTTCCACACTGATGTTCATATTGATCAAACTTTTTTTTCTTCCTTGATTTCCTATAATTACTTCGACATCCCGAAACATATCATTATTATTCATCTACTTTTTCAAGACATAAATTTTTTTTTTTGATTTTCCGAAAAAAGTTTGCGTGACAAAAGAAAGACTTTAACTTATTTCAGTCAATTAAATATTCTTTTGAAAATGTTTAAATTATAGCCATTTAATGTTTTTTAGGTAATTAAAAAAATACTTAGTGATGTGTTTTCTAAAATACGTTTTTTATCATTTTATTATATTGGAGTGTAAATTATGATTTTTAATTTCTGTATATGAATAGTTTGAAAATGTGACGGTTTAATATGAAATTAATTGTTTTAAAAATTCATGTTTTCAAAACTTTTTCACAATTTCCGATTTGTCTTTTTGTCCACTTTCCGGTGCTTTCTCATTTTTCACATGTTTAATTTAATTTAAATCCATAACATTTTTTAATTCAATTTTATTTAAATATTTAAAATTAATTTAACCAAAAAATTTATTACCACGGCTTTATAATTTTATTTCAAATTAAATTGCTAGTTTTTCAAAAGTAAATCTTTTGATAAATTTTTTGAAACATGTAAAAAATTTATTTTTTATTTTGTTATAGTTTAAATAATAACATATACATCAATGCATACATCACATATTCATCAATGCATACATCACATATTCATCAATGCATACATCACATATTCATCAATGCATACATCACATAATCATCAATGCATACATCACATATACATCAATGCATACATCACATATTCATCAATGCATACATCACATAATCATCAATGCATACATAACAAATTCATCAATGCATACATCACATATTCATCAATGCATACATCACATATACATCAATGCATACATCACCTATTCATCAATGCATACATCACATATTCATCAATGCATACATCACATATTCATCAATGCATACATCACATATACATCAATGCATACATCACCTATTCATCAATGCATACATCACATTTTCATCAATGCATACATCATCATTGCATCTCATCGTTAATGCATCTTCCCATTTTATTATTTTTTTAAACGTATTGCTTCTTTAATTTTAAACAAGTAAAGAAACAAACGAGTTTTTTATTACAAACTTTAATTTTAAATACGCTCAATTTAGAAATACGAAAGATGTTCAAATTAAGTTTTTTTTTTATTGAATCATATATTGTCATCCAATATAAAGTTATGCTGAAATTTTCAGCTTTCTAATTAGTCAAAAAGCTGGTTAAATTTTACTTGCAAGATTTGCGTACAGAGAAAGCCACACACACACAAACAGAGATTGTAAACTAAATAAAAGTTTGTAAAAACGCCAAATTAAAAAAAATTTTGTTCTGAAACTTGACAGCAGTTCAATTAAATTGAAACAAAATGATTTTTTTATAAAAAAAATGACTTGGAAATTTTTTAATTTTTTTTCTATTAGAGAAAAAAATGTTTGTTGACTCACTTCGTGTTTTTCCGTTGATAGTTGATCCTGCAACATATCGTATGGAAAAACAAAGTTGTAAGATGACGACGATGTTGAAATTATGAGAAATGACAGCATCAACGCTGAGAGTAAATGTTGGAAATAGTGATTGACGTTGCACCACATCGTTGGGAGAATATAGCAACGAATCTGAAAGAATTCGAAAACGTTTATAATTTCTGACTGACAGTGTTCATTTAAATCAACGGAATTTAAAAAGAATAAAATTATTATTAACGGCAATCTGACATATTCGAACAATTATTTAAATCATCTCCATCACGGAGAAAATCCTTCATCCAAAAAAGATTCAGTTCAACAAATCCCTCTAATTACATGTTTTCCTTATATACTCCATCATCTTACTTCCTTCCTGTTCGATATGGCTACCGAACAAAATCTTAGATACAACAAGAAGTTAAATAAAGAAAAGCTCTTGTTTAAAATGTCAAGATTCATGAGCATGGATTTTCAATGTAGAATGCCTGCCGGCAATGGTTGAGCGACTGGCTGTGCATTTGCGAGAATCAGTTTCAGAGTGGCAGGACAAAAAAACCTTCCATTGGCAACCAGAAAGAAAGTGACTTAATGTAATTAGTGTGGACAGTTTCCTGTGCGCTACGACCGTTTTCGACACTACAACATCTGCAAGTTTTTTTTTGTATGAATATATTACTAGGAGCATGTGCGAGATGCTACGATTTGCATGGGTGGAAAAGATTTTAGTTTTCAGCAGTATTGTTTACTATTTCTACAGTATATAACCAACGAATGAAGGAATTGGCCACCTCTGGGTTATTCTTCTTATTCGAAAACCAACAAAATATAATAAACATTTTTTTTATTTGTTTATATCAATTTTTTATATGTACAATTTTGAATGAAATAAAAACGTAAAACACGATATTTTTATAATGTTAGCAGCATAAAGAATACATAATAAAATAATATTGATCAAATATATTTTTATATAAAAATTGTGGCTTTATTTATTTGTTTTTTCAAAAACGTAATAATGCTAGTTAAAAAATCCTTTTTTAATTGTTTTGTCAAAACAAGAAGTATTTCAATCATGTCATAAAAACTATTTATAAAACAATTTATTTTATACAGAACTCGCAGGGTTACTTGGAGTTTCCTGAGATTTTTAGAGATTTTTCTATCGCTTTTTTTCTTTCGCCTTTTCTCTCTGTCTTGCTCCCGTTTCTTTCCCCGCTTGCTCTCCCGTTTCCGTTTCCGCTCACTCTCCTATTGCATCTCGTTCTCTTGCATCTTCTCCATTTTCCGCTCGCTCTCTCGTTCCCGCTCGCTTTTCCACTCCCACTCGCCTTCTCAATCCCGCTTGCTCTTCCGCTCCCGATCGTTTTCCCGCTTGCTCTTCCGCTCCCGATCGTTTTCCCGCTTGCTTTTCCGCTCTTTTTTTCTTCCACTTTTTTTTAATTTCTTTTTACCCATAACACGTAAAATAGATTTGTTAAAATCTGCTCGAAATTTTGACACAACATAGAACACATTATGGAATCTGTTTTATCTATTTTTTAAAAAATCGGCTCATTATTTCATTCTTTATGAGCGGGGATGGAAACAGGAGCGAGAGAAAGAAAAACGACAGAAAAACCTCTAAAAACTTCGGGAAACACTGGTAACTCCTCTAATACCGTAATTAAGTCACGTTGTATAAAAAATTAAAATTTGTGCACCCAAGTCTAACATTACCGAACATTATTACTTTACAATTACAACCATTTTGTTTATAGACCATATTTAAGAAACCAGTTGCGTCCGAACCATACGTCGAGACCAGAAAGTAAATATGTGGATATGATAAAAAATATCATGCTTATATAAATAAGATGTCAAAATTATATAATTAAATAATTTATAACAATATAATTTTTCTAAATTATTTGTTTACAAATAACAATATTACCAAAACAAATTTACTTATATTGATTAACTACTTGATTTGCAGTTTATAAAAATATAAATATTTATTCGCTTTAAAACAATCTTTTTGTAAATAGAATGAAAAAGACTTAAAGTAATTAAATATTAAATTAAGTTAATTAGTAATTAACTCTACAACAAAAAAACAAAAAAAATAATTTATTGATTTATCACAAATGATTATCAAATATAAATAATAAATAAACTCACGAGAGATGATGAAAAGAAGATGCTTCCGCTGTATAACCTCCTGCCAATTGAGCGGTCGAGTTCTCTGAAGTCCCTATTTGAAGGGGCATCCGTTCTGTGTGCTTAAGTTTGACTTGTGTGTGTGTGTGTGTGTGTAAGTGTGTAGGTGTGTGTGTGTGTTCATTACTGCATGTGTCATCAGGTGCGTTTGAAAGTATTTAAAGAAATAGCCATGATAATAATATTTGAGCACTGGTGATATAAAATAATAAAATAAATAATTAATAAATTACAATGTCTCCGATTGCTGCCATTTTGTGAACATGTAAACCCTTTATAAGAGTTTTCAGCCATTTTTATTGCCACAACTTTATTTGCACTCTTTGACCTCTGTGCGTTTAAAGTTAAGAAACAAAACAATAAGCTGTCAGAGAAGAAACAAACAATTCCACTTCTTTAGTATTTTTTATATTTTATGCAAACAAATAACAATTATTGTGTTTTTGGAAGTCACAGTTCAATCTAGCGGATTTGAATTATTTTGTTCTTCGAAGATGTTGAATCTCGATTTTAAAAAAATACTTGACTCTTATTGCTGGAAACAAACATTGCGAGAGGTTAAAGAAAAACATTAAGTCTGCTGAAAATGAAGTTATTAAAAGCAAGATATGCATGGATGGACATTCTGATACTTCTTGAAGGCCATTTATATAGGATTTATATTCTATATACATTTTGAAAAAAAAGAACGTATCCAGAAGATTAGGCGGTGCATTCCCTCCACTAATATAAGTATATATGGAAGTAAATTTTGTAGAACAGTGCGAAAGGCAAACTTCCCCCTGGTCATCAGTTTTTTTTTTTGGGACAAGAGTGAAAATTATTGAATTGTTTTTAGAGAAATACCTAAAACAACTCCCCTTTGGTTACCAGATTTTTTTGAAGAGAAAGTGATAAATTTTCGAAAATGAAGTACCTGCATCGTTCTAACCAGGAATTCCTGATTCCGCCACTGGTTGAGGACTGACAAAAGACGATCTGTTCAAGTTATTTTACTACACGGGCTTAGAAATTTTTTATAAGATTCTTCTGACCATTCAAAAACCCAATAAATTTGTGTTTTTTATTTACAACTATAGACGTTATCTAAAACTAAATAAATTTCTATTAAAATTGATACTTCAAAGAAAATTTTCAATTTATTGACATTCCATCCAAACTCATGGCTATTGAATGTGATTGATGACGATGCTCAAGATTACAACTACGATGTTGACCATGATGGTGATGATGACGACGATAATGGCAATGATGATGGTGATGATGATGATGATGATGATGACGATGATAATAGCAATGATGATGATGACTATTATGATGATGATGATGATGATGATGATTATGATGATGATGATGATGATGATGATGATGATGATGATGATGATGATGATGATGATGATGATGATGATGATGATGATGATGATGATGATGATGATGATGATGATGATGGCGATGATTATGAATATGATTACCTATATATAAATATAAATGAGATTATGTAATTATGTATGTCCTTTATGCATTGCTACACTATTCATCCGATCGTAATGAAATTTTCACACAATTTTGAGAGTCAATGGGAAAATGTTTTTGTGAAAAAAATTGAAATCGGTCACAAAATGAGCGGAGCGGGAGCAGGAGAGCGAGCGGAAACGGGAATTGGAAAATGAGCGGAAACGGGAAAGGAAAAACAGCTGAGAGCAAAGAAACCAGTGGGAAAGAAAAAGCGACCGGGAGCGGGAAAGCGTCCGGGATCGGGAAAGCAACCAGGAGATGAAAAGCGACCGGGAACGGGAAAGCAAGCGGGAACGGGAAAGTGACCGGGAGCGGGAGAGCGAGCGGGAAAGGAAACGGGAGCGAGAGAGACATACATTAGAAAAACCTATACATATCCCGGGCAACGCCGAGTACCCCGCTAGTAAAGTTATAATAATAGCAGTAAATATGGTGAAGATGATGCGACAAAAGTCTAACAAACAGAGAAAAGATGCGATAGCCACGATCCTTCCCACAAATTTTATTATTCCAAGAATGATGATGATGATGACGATGACGATGACGATGACGATGACGATAACGATGATGACGACGACCATTAAGGTTGAGACATCAAAACTTGGCAGGCATCTATCTCAGTGGAGCCTTGCAGCTGGCACATCAAAATATCAATTTCTATCATCATTTGTCATTCGTATACAAAAAAACTTTTGAAAAGCTTTTTTGTAAAAAAAAACTTGTCTTGAAATGAACGTTCTAGCTGTAGATTTTTTCTCGCAAGATTGGCTATATAACTGTCGACATTTCCCATTTGAAGCTTCATTCAAAAGTAATCGCGGTAATTTCTTGGCTAAAGGTTGCCGTAGCTTACAAATCATATTAATTAGGTTCGCCAGTGCAGGTATATCAGATTGCAACACCTTGAAAGCACCTATTTGTCACGCGAAACTCCTAATTAGCTCGGACAAATACAGGTGAGATGAGTCATCATTTTTATCTACATTCCACACGACACCGCTTTTGTAATTTAAGAAAACTACTTAGAGATGAGTAAGCTTTTAAGTGTTTTTTTTGGCTCTCGGCGCTTAAAAACAAACAACAACATCATTATCGCCATCAACATACACGCTTCAACATCAACATAAACAACTTCAACATAAATAACAACATCGTCGACATCAATATAAACAACAGTAATATCAATATCAACATTAACAATAACATCAATATCAACATCATCCGTCAACATCAATATCAACATCATCCGTCAACATCAATATAAACAACAACTTTATCAACTTCAACAATATAAACAACAACGATAACATCAACATCGTCAACATTATTATAAACAACAACATCGTCAACATAAACAACAATAACATCAACATCAACATAAACAACAGTAACAACAACATAAACAACAATAACATCAACATCAACATAAATAACATCAACATCAGCAACATAGATTTCACTTCTGCTGATTGATGTTTTTAACACAAAAAACGAACAGCATTAGAAAATTCAATTTATTCACGGATTTTTTTTTTTAATCTTTACAGAAGCCAAGAAAATTAGGATTAATTTTTTTTGGTTTAAACAACACTAATTATTTTAATTATACAGAACAACAGGTAAAACAGGACCCGTATTGACTCAGGTACAGCAGGTACAAACCAAACAAACTGAGGTTCAGCAAGTACAACCTAACCCATATTAACTCAGGTATATCAGGTACAATCCAACAAACTTGGGAACTGTCAACTAACTGAGGTATAACCCAACTAACTCAGAAATAACCCAACTAACTCAGAAATAACCCAACTAACTCAGAAATAACCCAACTAACTCAGAAATAACCCAACTAACTCAGAAATAACCCAACTAACTCAGAAATAACCCAACTAACTCAGGTGCAAACCAACTAGCTCAGTTACAACTGAGTACGAACTCAACTACTTCAGGTACAACCCAACTAACTTGGTAACAGCCCAACTAACTTGGTAACAGCCCAATTAATTTGGTAACAGCCCAACTAACTTGGTAACAGCCCAACTAACTTGGTAACAGCCCAACTAACTTGGTAACAGCCCAACTAACTTGGTAACAGCCCAACTAGCTTGGTAACAGCCCAACTAACTTGGTAACAGCCCAACTAACTTGGTAACAGCTTAACTAACTTGGTAACAGCCCAACTAACTTGGTAACAGCCCAACTAACTTGGTAACAGCCCAACTAACTTGGTAACAGCCCAACTAACATGGTAACTGCCCATCTAATTCAGGTACAAACCAACTAGCTCAGTTACAACTGAGTACTAACTCAGGTACAACCCAAACTAACTCAGAAATAACCCAACTAACTCAGGTACAACCCAAACTAACTCACGTACAACGTGCACGTACAGATACAATACAACGCGTACTAATAAAAACAGATACAAATCTCGACTCCACGCGAAGACAAATATTATCCACATCCACGGAACAATATTGCGGCCAGTTCCCTGTTATTCTGTCACACACAGTACAAAACATCGGTCCAGTCCAGCGTGTACTCATATTTTATCTGTCTCAAGTCACATGTTAACACGGGCGGTGGAAAAAGATGGCGCCGGTGTTAGCATCAAACAGGAGAAAAAATTCATTATAAATGTTTATTTAACTCAGGAATAAGCCCATTTACATACCTATATAAAAATAAAGAAAAACTAACAATAATGATGGGATTTGGACAGTCATTTTTAGTGATAATTGTTTTTAAGGTTTTCAAATAAGGGCTCTTGAACCGCCAATAAGTTATGGCACACATTTGCAGGCCACTATATATAACATATGAATATATATAATAGTTTACAAAAGTGTGACACTTTATGAGCGGTCCCTCATGTAATAAACTCTAAAAGTTTCAACGACAGAAACTATAAGTATTTATATGCTCTGCACCAGCTGGATGATAAATCTTTCGACAAGCTATCTCAATGTTTTTTTTTTGCAGTCAGTAACTGTTCGTCTTTTTAACAAACAAGCAGGTAATATAATTTACTAAACAGTCAATACGGCTTTAGGAAACAATGTTATAGCTTTAGATATATTGTTTTTTTTTTGCTTTTTTTAGATATATTGTTTTTTGCTTTTATACCATATATTTAAATTGAGCAAATAAATGTCAAGTTTGGTTGGTACAATATTAGATAATTAAACCCAAAATGCAGTGGTTTACCTAAAAAGCTAAAATTTGATAGTAAACTTCTCTACAAAATATTACAGAAGAAACTCTTTAATTATAAAGCAGTACAGACGAATGGCCACAATTACAGTCTAATTTACATATGCAAAATCTTTGGTAACTTTTAATTTAGGATTTTAGCGAGATTTAAAATTGCCGTAAATTAAGTAAAAAGACGACAAAATAAAGAAGCAAAAGCTAATTTCAAATATCTCAGAAGATATGTGTCAACAGGATTTAAAAAATTTTGATGATATTATATCGCTGATATAGATATAAATACCCACAATTTTAGTGATTCACAAAAATGCACACAAAACATCTTAAATCTTAAAATGAGGGGAAAGATAGAAAGAAAGAAAAAGAGAGAGAGAAAGATAGAAAAAAAAGAAAAATGAGAGCAAGATGAAAAATAGTGCAAAATAGAGAAATAAAGAAAAATTATTTTAGAGAGAATGATTAAAAGAGAAAGATAGGACAATGAGAGAAGCGCCAAACCCCCGTTTGCATGCAATCGAATTTCCAGGTGGTCATGTTTTAGCTCTTGTGAAAGTTTAATCATGGCAGAAATGAACATTGTATGCATGCGTTTGTGAGTGCGTTGTTGTGGATGTGTGCATGTACGCGTGTTTTAAAAAAAAGAAATGAAATAAACTGAAATGAGACATCGTTTTACTTGAATTGAAAAACATTTAATAATAAAGTAATACCGCGTATGTGTAATCCGAGATTGCTAACTTCGCTGATTAAAAATTCCTAACTTTGCAAAAACCCTTTCTCGGCAAAGAGGAAATTTGTCGTGGCTGCGTGATAAAAAGGACAGGCCAATCAAATTCCTGTGTAAACGTTAGTCCTGTTTGTGTGTGTTTGTGGTGGGTGAGTGGGTAGGTGTATAGGTGAGTGGGTGGCTGGATGAATAGATGAGTTAATGGGTGGGTGGATTGGAGGATAGATGTATTGATGGGTAGGAGGGTGGAATGAGAGATGGGTTGATGGGTAGGTAGAGGACAGCTGAATGAGTGGATTGTGGGTTATTATAACTTTTTTTCAGTTTTGCTGGTTAGTGACCCTCTTTGAGCGATGCGTTGCACAATTCCAGAATAAATGACAGAAAAAAATCGTGGCTTAGAAGTCGTTTGACCTTATTCCACGTTAAAAATTATCAAATTGTTAAACAAAATCAAATAGTTAAAAAATTATCAAATTGTTAAAAAAATTATCAAATTGTTAAAAAAATTATCAAATTGTTAAAAAAATTATTAAATTGTTAAAAAAATTATCAAATTGTTAAAAAAATTATCAAATTGTTAAACAAAATCAAATTGTTAAACAAAATCAAATTTTTATCAAAATTATCAAATAACAATGTCAAGGAATTTTAGTAATAAGTGGATCCTTATTGGAACGAGCGAGCAGCTTTTGACTTTTGACTGAATAAGAACACGCAGTAACTCTTCAAGTGAAAACTCACAAAAGAAGTTTTCCGTCAAACTTCCTCAGGGCAGGCTTTGTAAGTAGGAATTTCAAAGCTGAAACTTTCAGCATAGCTTTATATTGGATGACAATACAAGATTCTATTAAAAAAAAAAACAATTTAATTTGAACATCTTTCGTATTTCTAAATCAAGTGTATTTGAAATTAAAGTTTGTGTTAAAAACTCGTTTTTTCATTTATTTGTTCTAAAGTCACTCTCTTGTGTGTTTGTTTGTCTGTCTGTCCGCGAAATTTTGCAATTAATTTTTAGAACATTTTCCGACAAGTTACAGCTCTGAAACTTTTTATATTGCTCTAAACCAGACGACAATGCACTATTCTTCTACTTTAATCCTGATTCGAAGAGTTTCTTAAATATTTTCAGCAAAATAAAATTAAATATGGCGATTAATTAGGAAAGTCGCCAACGCAATTAAAAAGAGTCGCTGCAATCACGAAAAAACGTTGTGAAAACGAAGTTTTTTACGGTTCACTTGTTTTTTTAGTTAAATTAGATTTATTTAATAAATTAACTCATTCATCTTATTAGAAGATAATGAAGAAATATAGCCGAAAAGCGATTCTGTTAAATACAGAATATTTAAAGCGCATAGTTTGATATACTTCTAGAAGTATATTTCCTGTTTTAAAAATCTCAGAATTAGAAAAGCAAGAATGCAAGCATTAATCACTTATTTAAATTAGTAGTAATGTTTTATTCAATTTTCAAATATAGAAAGTTACGGAAGATCAGGTGGTACGAGTTGACACTGAAATACTAAAAATGAATTATGAATTATAATCTAAAGCTTTTTAATGGACACTTTCCGTAAATGTTAACATTACGCGGTGGTTTTGTCTATGCAAATAAATCAGCATTATTTCCACAACTGAAGCATTTTTTGGAGAGAAATGTCTTGACTTATTCATTAAGGAACCTAACAAAAGCTAGGTGGGGTCGCCAAAAGACTGAATTTTGTCGTTTTTGCTTCTAATTACAATTTAGCACCTCTCAAGTGACGTTTCACGTGCATGGGCGCACTCACGAAATTATACGTTCCACACCGGAGGGCAGCCGTCATTTTTGTTAGCCGTATTTTTTCGCTACTATACATGTTATTTTAAGTTCCGAGGAAAAGAAAAATTTTTTTTTTATATTTTTACATAGATTTTACGCTTTGAGGCAAAAAAGTGGCAAATAAGTTTTAACATTTTTACTTGTCGTCAATAATCTTTTTTTAAGGCGAGAAGTTTTTTGGATAGCATATTGCCACATTTAAATACCACAAAATACAACTTTTATATATTTTTATGTTTTAATACCTTCAACTGCTATCTTAATATTGTTGTTGAAAAACAAGAAAAAAGTGTTATAAGGGTTTTGAATAAAAAATTAAGCTTTTAAGCCCAGCGGACTCCGTGGCGCAACGGTAGCGCGTCTGACTCCAGATCAGAAGGTTGCGTGTTCAAATCACGTCGGGGTCAAAGTTTTTGACCGATCTAGTTTCATATATAATGGTTTCAAATTAATTCAAATTATGATAAAAAGGCGAAAAAAACAAACAATGTGTCAAATTGTTAATTTTGATACTTATTATTACTTTTATGCCAATTTATTCTGAAAAAATTGCAAAATAAAAAAGCTAAATTAAAGAATTTTTGTGTAAACTAAATTGCGAGTAAACTTTCTTTGAACTTGTTCAAGATTTGGCTCGATGAACATTTTTTGTGCCGGTTTCGAAATAATCGCTAGGCGGCGCTTTAAAGCCAACTTGAAAATCTAGCCTTAAACATTCTCATTTTTTGCTATCAGTGAAAGACATGCTTCAGCGAGTTTGAATATCATCGGAATGTCATGTTTTCATTGAAACAACATGGCGACGAAATGCTCAATTCATTCACTTGACCGACTTTATGAGGTTACGCGTGGACCGTTGGGATGTACCTAAAAAATATAAAAGTAATTGGTGTAAATCAAACCTCGACTGAAAAAACTTCTACCTTGAAACCACTGGCCTTCAGATCCAATGCCAAATACCAGGAAATTTCTTTTTTTTTGTCAGGATGTTGCTTGTTTTCATGTTACTTTTCCATAGCACAATGAGTTGAACCAAGACTTTTCCTTAGCACAATGAGTTGAAATAAAACCAGTTAAATTGACCAAATTTTAGCCAGCAGCACTTATAATTATTTCTGGATGTTTTTGGAGGGTTATATTAGTATAAAAAATATTAGTAATATTATTTAGATAAATGTTAATTTATTTTACGGTTTGTTGAAATTAAAATAGAATAGAGACAGAAATTTTATTTTTTATCAGCATGCTCTAAATCTGACTACCCGGGTTGTCGGGTACTACATGTGCGCCATCTGTTTAACCCATTTAGCTGTTTCTTTTGAAATATAGATAAATTAAACCTGTTTGTTACAAGTTTATTGATTAAATGTCACTTTCTAATTTTGAATTTTCTTAAATAGTCCAGCTGCTGATTGCTTCAGAGTTTAGAAAGTTTGTTAAACATGAAAACCATGAAGAAAATCTTTATTGTTCTGTACCTGATGGCACTTATTGTGATGTTGTCGACTATTAGTGCAGGTCAGTATTTCAGTATTCATTTTCTGTGAGCATTTTAATATCTTTAATAGAGTTTCAATTTCTTTTAAAACACCTTATAAGATCAAAAATACATAATTCGCAAATAAACGTTTTTCTAATTTTTGTGTTTTTTATAAATTGCAAAAAAACAACTTGGTACTATTTTAACGCCTTCTTGAATTACTTGCGAATATAAAAAGACTTCTTCCCACACCGGGAATCGAACCCGGGCCGCCAACGTGAAAGGCTGGAATCCTAACCACTAGACCATGTGGGAACACATCGAAAACCTAATAATATTTTCTCGTATAAGAAAGATATAGCTTTTTAACAAATATTTTTTGTTTAAAAAAATATTATTTTTTTAGTCAAGTCTGCAATGCAAACAAAAAGTTTTTATAAACAATGGAAAACTTCGTTTTGTTCCGGTACGAATTTTCCGTTGTTCAATTGTTATTTTTAATTTAATTTTTTTCTCAAAAACCTGTTTCTCTAAAAAAATCCTGATGTACGAGGGCTGGTCGTAGTAGGTATTTTTTCTAAAAATATTTTTCGCTCATTCGGAATAGATTCTGGCATCCCTTTTGAAATGTGGCCTTACGACTATTAGCTTTGCATCAATTAGCATTGCCTTGCGACAATTGGCCTTGCAACTTTTATGGAGTGATATTATGCAAATAAATTTAACACTATCATGCAAATGAATACTTTTATTACATAATTTCAAGTCGTGCTATAAATAAAATAATTTTCTTTGCATCAGCATTTTGGTAATATTTTAATATTCCGATTTGGATCACAATCGGGTAGCTTATGGCAGGTTTAATATAAGTTGTACCCGATACCTCGGGGATCTGTGCTAACAAACAAACGTTATTCTTGGGTTGACACGAAACGCCACAAAACTCGCCATTCCATAAATTACATTTGTTTATATTGCTACAAAATAACCCGCTACATTTTGTTGAAAATAACTTTTGAATAATTAAACATCTGTAATAGTAGTATAGTAGCATAGTCATAATAAACAGAACTATTCATCTTTCGCATCACCCCATAAAGAGAATTCGAGAGAATTATTGAAGCAACAACAAACAATTGAGTTTATACTTCGTAGGCCATTTTAAATTGTAAAGCGTTTTCTCTAAATAGTTATGCAATCGAATTTCCCATAGGAAGGGCTTCCTTAAAGGATAACTTGTTATTATATCATGATATCCGTGGTTTCCTTATTTACACACGTTCAAACATAACAATGTCGGCTTAAATAAATTTCACGACGTCTAAGAAATTACAAGTAGTGAGTAAAATTATGACGCAACTTTTTCTTTAAAGCAAATAGATTATCCTACTGTTTTTGGCTTTGCTAAGAATGATGCACTGAATAAATAATTAGCATGGTAATTTCTGAATTAAAATAAAACCATTTTGAAGTATCTTAGGAAATTTAGTGTTAAGTTATAAATATTCTAATTATTAGTAGACTGAGCAAACGTTCACACCTGTGGCAATATCTCAGCCGGCTACGTATATAACCCAGTTGTCCTTCGATGATATACTAAAAGTAGACAACAGTCAGCTGTTCAACAACAGGTGATAATAATGCCACGGAAGTTGGGTTTTGTTTATCAATAGAGATAAATTTTAAACTTAAATTAAAACGTGATTCTTTGTAAATGATGCAGGAATCAATTCAAGTCGTTTTCGTTTGTAACATGAGTAAGCTGCCCGCCAAGATTTTCGCGCATATTATTTTAATCAGTCGGAAAATTAAGAGCTTTGTTATACCTATCAAGTGCAAAAACAACGGGTTAAACTAACCATCTGTTTAAAATAGTTCATTATAATATGCAAACGTAGGAGGTCAGTGCAGTTTCAGTTGATTATTTGTGACTAGTTCAGTTATCTAAGCAAGTGGCAAGCTTACATGTTCATTCGGTAAATTTGTTCTAAAGTCTTTTTTTTTTATTAATATACTACCATAATTATTAATTACATTAATTGGGCCTCAGAGTAATGCATTTAGACACGTAGCTAACAAGCAACTCGCTAGCTACTATTAGTTAGCTGTGTAATTTTACTTTTCGGACGTGATTTGGAAAGACGAAACTTAATTCAAAATAAAGAACAATATAAAACTTGTAAGTTTATAATCCTACTTCTCAATTATAGGCTCAGCGTTGGAAATTTATAATGGAATAGCCTTTTTGTTGTTAACCCGGTTGATAACAATCTATGAAATCTATGGTACCTTGAGTTTTCTTTGTTATGTTTTATCGCGTGTAGCTTTTCACTTGTTCGGGCTACTGGCTACTACATATCGAGTTTTAACGTTAGTTTCAATTACTGATTTGATAAAACTGGATAGTTCACGTATGTATGTCGTTTAAAACTAAATATATTCTTAGTTGAAGTAAAAACTTTCGTTTTCTACATGCAACATTTAAGTTTCGTCATTGTTCGAGTTTAGCTTATTAACAACTTACTTCATTTGATAATTTTTAGAATTTCCTATTATCGCTGGAACTACTTGATTTTGCGGTCTCAATTAAACTCCTAAAGGTTGGTTTGTAATCTTATTTTATATGCTTTCCCACAACTTTAATGCAAAAATTGATGGCACATGAGTTATTGTCGCTGATATCTTTCTTTATTTATTTAGTGACATGTCAGCAATTTTGGGATTTTTCGGAAAAATTCCAGATGTCAAGAGAAGAAGCGACATCGACTTGGCCAGCAGCCTGGCTTGCACGACTACTGTAGCCATGCTCCTCTTCTTCGCCATCATCATCACCAGTAAGCAGTTCGTTGGCGAGCCCATCAAGTGCTGGGCGCCCGCCGAGTTTACGGGAAACCAGATAGAATACACAAACAACTTCTGCTGGATTGGAGGTACGTATTATCTTCCACTCCAGAGAAACTTTCCAGAAGAACATCTCCGCCCGAGACAGCCCCGTGTTTCTTACTACCAGTGGCTCTTCTTGGTTTTCTCTGTCCAGGCTCTTATCTGCTACATGCCGGTCGTGTTTTGGAAATACTTCAGCAGTAAAGCTGGGATCAATGTCAGTACGATTGTTGATGCCGGTGGAAATGTTAATAATGGAAGCGCAGAAGATCGAGAAAAGGTTCTACAATCTATGGTCAAAATAACAGACAGGTTAGATTTTTTGTATTGCATCATAAGTGGTTTTGGTTATTTTTATAGAACAGCTTGCTTTTATCAATATAATTATATGTAACTCATATTTTTAATTATATAAATAATTGACATAAAATAAATGAATACATTTCAGATACATATATTCTCAAAATGACATTCCAACTAGCTTCACTTTCAGCATCAACCATGTTTTTTCTCGAATCTGCGGCTGCTGTTGTAGGAAAAACAAAGGAAACTACTTGGCTTCCCTCTATCTTGTCTTCAAATTTCTCACGCTAGTCTCAATTACTGGTCAACTCCTGGGTCTGGTGTTTTTCATCAAGGAGGACGCAGCTGAAATAATCAAGAGCTTTTTCGTTGGTGACAGAACAGCCTACTCCAGCAGGTTCCCCATTGTTACCATGTGTGATTTCAAAGTCCGGCGTCTTGGGAACGTTATGCGTAACACGGTTCAGTGTGTGCTTCCCATCAACCTCTTCAATGAAAAGATCTACGCCTTTCTCTTGCTGTGGCTTATATTCGTCGGCGTTGTTGTGCTCTTGTCATTCTTCAAATGGGTGTATTTTTTCGTCAACGGACGCAGCAGACGCAGGTTCGTCATGAAGCACCTTTGCTTGATGGACAAAATCAAGACGGCCGAAGACAGAATACGCATGGTCAAGTTCGTGGAAAATTACTTGAAGCTTGACGGAGCTTTTCTAATAAAAATGCTCGACAGTAATACTAACACGATCACTGCTACTGAGTTCGTCTCTCGTCTCTGGGATAACCACAAAATGAAAGATCAAATCCACAATGAAACTACTGTCTTGTAACTGATTGAACGATAAACTTGTGATGTATTTCATTCAACGGTTTGGCAAGAAATGACTATTCTACAAAACACTATTCTTTTCCACAATCGATGATTTATATATATATATTATAAGCGATTCAAGTGAATAATAAAGTCTAATGAACTTCATTTTCAGATACAGTGTCGTATATCATTTGGTTTTAACAGGCGATTTTTTTTTAATTTTGCAATAAAGAAAAACTGTTTTTGACATTGCCAATGTTGCTTAAATTTTAATCTATACATATTAAAGTCCTAACAACCAAATTAGCTGGGCGACGCAGCTAGCCAAATACATGAATATTTACACATTGCATACATATGATTCCATGGTCATTTATAATCAGCTGCCTGCCCTTAAGCAGTCACGTGACACCAGATGACAAACACATTTACAATTACGCGATGAAAATAATTACAAAAATAAAATTTCTTTGAACAATTTATGAGTCGCAGAACCATGAGGAGCTTTTTGAAAATCCATTGTGTAATTTCTCCTTTAAATGACTGTTTTCAGTTTAGGTTTTTGCAGCTAAATCAACAAAACCCAGAGCCCGATCCCTTGTGTATTTTAGGTCGTAAAATCTTTTTTCTTTGAAAATAGTAATATGATTAGGATTCTATTAATTCCTGAAAAATGTTTCGTTTTTTTAGAATTCTTTGGAATTCTTTTTTCAAAGATCAAATAGTAAACATGACTTTAAAATCTAGTCAACTCCTAAAACAATCTGACAGTTTTGATATATACAATAGAAATTAAAAAAAATTGTTATTATAAGATATCGTGGAAACAAATTTGAGATATTAATTGAGAGATATGCGCAGTGTAGTAGGATATTAACAAACAAGCCGTAAGAAACCAGGTTTCTAACAAATTATTTATATTTCTGTATTTTCCGGCTTCTAATTTCTTGCAAAAAATTTTTCAAATGACATCTTTTTGAATTTATATATATAAACATTTATTTAATTGTATTTGATTTGTTTTGTTTTAAAACGATAAGTTTCAACAACAATTTTTTCCAAAAACTCTTAAAACTGTAATAAAATGCATTGTCATGAGGAGCGAGTCCATATTCAAATTTCAGCTCGATTGGATGACGGGAATTTAGGTAATTTTTACCTACAAGGTTTGCAAACATTCAAGCAAGCAAGCAAGACCGGCGCTGAAGTTAATATAGCAAATTTATTAAAAAGCTTAGTTAAATTAACTTTAATAATCACAACAATTGATTAAATATAAATAATTATATTCCTTGTGATATTATAAATAAATAATAAAATTATTAACGTTTTTATTTTAAAAGTTTTGACTTTTAAATCTAGTTTTATGTTTTAAAATTTATTTTCTAAATTTTAGAATTGTTTTTATTGTCGACATAGCACGAAGAGCACGCCAACACACAAACACACAACACACAACACACAACACACAGCACACAACACAACACACAAGCACACAACATGCAACTCACATAACCAACCACTTGGCACGTTCTTTGGCGAATGACAGAGCCTACTTCTTGCATTTATATTCCATGTATATATAAAGGCGTGTTCGAACAGTTTGCCTTCAAACTGAAATGATACCCCTATGAGATAGTTCTAGAGCCGTAACGAGTTTTTCTGAAAACTATTAGACTATGTTCTTTTCTAGGCGGATCACTACTTAATAGCTAGATGCCAAAACTGATGATGTTTTTGAGATAGATAGTTCAACGAGCAGTAAATTATTATAAAAACTTGAAATTAATTATTTTTTGATTTTTTCAAATGCTTTTTTTTCTTTTTTTATAGCTTTCCAGAAATTTATGGTAATGTAATACCTCTGGTTTTTGTTCCTCAACGTTGAATTTTAGTTCATCATTCTTTTGGTGTTTCCTCGATTTTCCAGATCTTTATCGAAATTGCCGTTTATTACTCCAAAATTTAGGTCCAAACTTTGCTAGTGTGATGACATTCAAACAAAGTCAGTAAAAAACAGTTAACAGCTTTAATAGGTGATCGAGTTAAACGTCCACTTTTGCAGATGTTAATAATCATGTACGAAGTTGGAAATTGAATGTCCTGAAAAATCAATTTGTTTTATTTAATCTAAAAATTAGACATAAATAAAAGTTAATAATACAAAAAATACGACTTTATATCGCTTGAACATGTGATGTTGCGCCAATTTAAATAAATTTCTACTACAAAAACGTTTAATACTAAATTTTTTGTTTAAATTGAATCAGGTATTGTCATCCAATATAAAGCTATGCTGAAAATTTCAGTTTCCTAGCTAGTCAAAAAGCTGGTAAAATTTTAATTGCAAGATTTGCGTACAGAGAAAGACACACACACAAAAACAGATATTGTAACCTAAATAAAAGTTTGTAAAAATAAATTATTTTGAAATGTTATATTGTTCTATTTCTTCGTCGCGCACATCCCTGCTTGCCATAAGTTTGTGTTCGGCATTTGTTCAGTAGTAAATAAGTAGCAGCCAAGTCCGAAAATATCTCTTTAATAAGTTTGAAAAAAATTAAAGTGTGGAACTTTTTTTTTATATGTTTCTATGATTGACAAAGTTTATATAAAATAAACGTCCCACACTTTTCTGTTTTGTCAATCTTTTTAAGAGATTTTTTCGAACAACGGAAACAAATTATTTCATTTTTTATGCATTTCAAAGTAAAAGTTCATTTTTAATTTTTTTTATTTGTTCATTATATCGTTTTATTTAGTGGTTGAAAATTTTAAAAACGACATATTTTTGTTTAATAAAAAATTTAAAAAAATGAACTGTCATCTTAATCATCATCACCACCGCCGCCGCCGCCACCGCCGCCACCGCCACTAACAATACCACCACCATCATCATCATCATCATTTCACCCTTGTCGCCATTTTATCAACGTCATCATCGTTATCGCTCTTTCGATACTGGTTATAATAACAATTATGGGGAGGAAAAGCAACGACCCATGGAGTTCGTGACCATCCTATATTTGATGTTGTCTTTGCAACGGTCGCTGGTTTTTATTTTCTCATCGTAATCACCACCGCCATAATACATCACCACCATTACCACAATCATCATCATCCTCATCATCGTCGTCATCATCATCATCATCATCATCATCATCATCATCATCATCATCATCATCATCATCATCATCATCATCATCATCATCATCATCATCATCATCATCATCATCATCATCATCATCATCATCACCATCATCACCATCACCGTACACGTCATAGACACGATGGTACACATCGTAATCCATCACATTCAATAACCTCGATTTAGACACGATCTCGACAAGTATTAGAACGTTTTGTAAATAATAAATTTAAAACTTGAAATTAATATATATATATATATATATATATATATATATATATATATATATATATATATATATATATATATATATATATATATATATATACATGTATATATGTATGTATGTATGTATGTATGTATGTATGTATGTATGTATGTATGTATGTATGTATGTATGTATGTATGTATGTATGTATGTATGTATGTATGTATGTATGTATGTATGTATGTATGTTTGTATGTATGTATGTATGTATGTATGTATGTATGTATGTATGTATGTATGTATGTGTTGTGTGTATACAAACCACTGCATTGCAGTATTGCAGTACTTGGTCATAATCTATCAGTAAGATGCTAGTCTGCTGTCTGCTGGTTGCTAGGCTCTGGTTAAATCAACCATAGCCGACTATTGTTAGCCGTCGCAATTCTTCCTATGAACATGTCTGATGCTGAACGATCAGAGATTGTGCTTAAACACATCTTTTCAAGTAGTCGCTATCTAAGCCAGCGCTGCACATCTGGGTTCTCTGGCAATGTAGCGGGTTTGAATCCGATTAAAAAGTAACGGATTCCAAGAATAAAAAATAGCATATTTTATTAAGCTGTGATTGTGAGTTAAATTTACATTTAATGATTTAAATTGACAGAAAAGTTGTCAAAAGTCGCATTACTTTGATATAAATAAAGTCTTATTTTAACGTATTTTATTTATAAGCATTTGTAGCTTAACACCAACCATGGACGTCTATATAATACTATTATATAGACGTCCATGCACCAACACACACCTACACACACGACACACACACGCACACACAAGTCAAACTTAAGCACACAGAACGGATGCCCCTTCAAATAGGGACTTCAGAGAACTCGACCGCTCAATTGGCAGGAGGTTATACAGCGGAAGCATCTTCTTTTCATCATCTCTTGTGAGTGTAAATATATTTAAAATAATTATCTTTGATTTATTATTTTGTTATATATTTATTATAAAATAACATAATTTAAACTATCCTTTATTTATTATCAAAAACCTGTTTTTTAAATATTCAAATGTTTATTAATTTTTTAATTATTTATATATATATATAATATATGTATTATATATAATTTATTAGTCTCTGTTTACTTGTTTATTATTACGCATTAAAAACTTTTTTTTTAATAAATTTATTTTTCTTTTTTATTTACTAAGAAGTTATTTTCATTAAATTTTTTTTGAAAATTTCTACAAATTCTCTTTATGGAATATTATAAGACGCTGGTAATGTGTTTATTGTAGCTTTTATCACTCTAGCTGAAATGCGTGAAGTTGCTAAAGTTTTTTCTCATTGACAATGTAGGATCAAAGCTCAGCTGGAACGATGATATTTTAATCCCAGACAATTTTGTGCGTCTCGTCAAATTGCACTCCTGGGGATTTACCGGTTTCAAAATCAATACGAGCAAAACTAATTAATTTTGACAGGTTTAAATGATAAAAACACAATTTTAGTATTTTATTTCTTGTTTTTAAAATCAACGTGTTTATAATCGGATCATTTCAAAAAATTTAATGCAAATTCGTTTTGCTTTAGATGCCTTACAATAAATGAACGTGTCAAATTAAAGTTATTTTAAATGAAATTATTTTTGCATTTAGCATGAGCGATATTTTAATCATTTAAAACCCGTGAAAAATGCAACGACCATCTATCTTAATTCAGGCATTGTATCTTCTAATATGTACATTTACAAACGCAGTGTGCTAAAAAGTTCTCACGAACACAAAAGTGTTCGCTAATTGTATTAACTTTCTCCATTTTTTCCCCTGCCAAAAGAATTCCTTGCGCTGTCACTCCAAGCCTGGTTCTCTTGAATGCGAAACCACTCGCTCAAAGCAGCTCGAATTCCACAATGAAATTTCACAGTTCCGCATCTGAATGTGGATGCTGTTTTAAGCAATTTTTATTTTTCTTATAATTTATTTTCATGTCTAAAAAACGTCGGTGGTCATATTAAAAAAGAAAGAAAACGAGACGTTATGATGTGAAAAGGAAGAAGTATAATGAGAAGAGAAATTTGTTCAACAGAATACTTTTTTTCGATGAAAGATTCCTTCTGCGTTTTGTAGATGCTTATTTGAATAATTGATGACAAATGTCGAGAATGAAAAACTTGAAGAGATTTTTTTTCAGATTTTTTTAAAAAGTTTGTTGATATCAATGAGACGTCGTTGACGTAGCATTGAAAAATTAAATGTTTTACAAACTTTTATTTAGGTTACAATCTCTGTTTGTGTGTGGCTTTCTCTGTACGCAAATCTTGCAAGTAAAATTTAACAAGCTTTTTGATTAGCTAGGAAGCTGAAACTTTCAGCACAGCTTTATAATGGATGGCAATACATGATTCAATTAAAAAAAATACCTAATTTGAACATTTTTTGTATTTCTAAATTGAGTGTATTTGAAATAAAAATTTGTGTTGAAAAACTCGTTTTTTTCATTTACTTGTTTATATATACGAGTACTTATTCAGATAAACTTCTTCGATCAACAATGTGGCTCAACATCGATTTCCTTTTGCCACTCTTTCTCATTACATTCGTACTACCACCACTCACATTTCCATCATCATCAACAACATCTTCTTCTTCCTCATCATCATCACCCCACGACCGGGTTCTGCCATCTGACGCACAGCAGGATCAACTATTAATAGAGCACCGGGAGGCAAGTAAAAATTCTTTTATATTATTGATTTTATTTTTATTTTTAGGTTATTTCCAGAAGTAAAAATATTTAATTAATAAAATGCAAACATTGTTTCTTGCATTTAAACGTTTTTTTAGTTTATTTATACATTCGTATTTATATTTATACACAGTCAATGCTTAATAATACCTTTAAACAATCATTATTCTTTCAAACGTTTCCCATTTTCCACACCAGAAAGATTTTATTCAAAAGGGATAGCAAACTGAAAAACCAGCTTATGGTAAATATAAAAATTGTAGCCATCTTGAAATGGTGAATGAATTTTTCATTCTGAGAGAAAGCTTAATGTTTTTACGCTGATTTAACATGCTTGTTGAATTGAGAAACAGTCATGTCACGATGGTTAATTGTTATTTATAAACATTTTACAACGTTTATCATAACTTGCTTTATTGTCTGTGTGGTAGTTTTTAAAGAAAAGAAAAAGATAAGGTAGTTTTCAATTTTTTTTATAGTTAAAAACCATCCAAGGCCAACAGTGCCTATGTACGAACATCAAAGGTTATTGCGCAACAAAATTTAAATTTGGTTGGTCACGGCTATTTCATTGTGGAAGCAAATAACTCTGCCAAGAAACATCAAAAAAGTTTGGAAAAAGTTTCAAGTAACTTTTAACAAATATATTTATTCTACGTTTTATGTGCAAAGAGAAGTTAGGAGAGAAAGGAAGAAAGAAAGAGAGTGGGAACGGGAGAGCGAGTGGGAGCGTGAAAGAGAGTGGCAGAAGAAGAAAAGAGAAAGAGGGAGAAAGAGATGATAGAAAAAGAAAAGCGAGAAAAAAGGAGAAAAAAACGAGAGAGAGGACAACAATACAAAATTCCCGGCCAACGCCGGGTAATTCTGCTAGTGTATATATATATATATATATATATATATACAAACGTGGTTTTACAACATTTTTTAAAGTATTATTTTGTAGAACTTTTTACTCGGTAAAGTTTTAAGAAAAAAATTTTTATTCCATTTATTTAACGATTTCTTTAATATTTTGTTTTTAATTATTTAATTTTACTTTTTTTTATTTAAAGGTATTTCAGTTTTTATTTTAGTGAATACATAAGTTTAGAAAATACTTAATTGACATTAATTTTTTGTCTTATTTTTTTAAAACTGTTTCAGACATACATAAGCCAGTAATTGTTTGAAGACATTCTAATATTTCTGTTTTTGTTATAGTAATTTTTTTTTAACTTTTATCGATATTTTATACCGCTATTTCATTGTGGAAGCAAATTACCCTGCCAAGAAACATCAACAAATAATGAAATGTTTTCTTTCGTGATGCCTTTTTTCTTTGTCTTTCTGATATCATCTTTTGATGACCTACTGGTCACGTGACTGTGCCTGTGATGATGATTATGATGATTATGGTGATGATGATGATGATTAAGAGGAGGAGGAGGAAGATGTTGTTGATGATGATGATGAGAAGGAAGATGATGATGAGGAGGATGATGATGGTGATGATGAAGAGGAGGAGGAGGAACAGGAGTAGGAATAACGGCCGGAAAAAAGAATGATATCGGTGATGATGATGATCGTGATAGTGATGATGACGTCGGCAATGAATGAATGGAGATGGGGTCGATTACATAAGAAAAATGTTTTTAATTGTGTGTTCTCATTTGCATCACCAACTATGACGTCGTGTGTTGAAAATATCGTTTTCATCATTATCACTATCATCTTCACCATCATCATCATTGTCGTCATCATATCATTGTCACCGTCATCGTCATAAGCATATAAAAATTATTTTAATCATCGACTGAGATAAATATTTTCTCCTGCCTCACACACACACACACACACACACACACACACACACACACACACACACACACCACACACACACACACACACACACACACACACACACACACACACACACACACACACACACACACACACACACACACACACAAACACACACACACACAAACGAATTTTGATTGCAGTCCTAACATTCGAACAAACACCGGTCGCATCGCCTGCTATTTGATGTGGCAGACAAGAAACTATGTTGGCCAACGCGCTAAATTATGCACCGTGTGATAATTTTATGATGGTGTGATTAAGTGGTAATGAGATGATGTAATTGATGAAATAATAATGTGACTAAGTAGTAATGCAATGATCTAATTGATGATGTAATAATGTGACTAAGTGGTAATGCGATGATGTAACGATGTGACTGAGTGATAATATAGTTTTATGACTATGTGGTAATGTGTTAATGAGAGTTTATGAGTTTTGTTTTAAATTTATGAGGACTTTTTCTCTTATTTGCATTTGGTAACAAAATTCTTTATAGATTAAAAAATAAATAGTTAAAAAATTATGCTTTAACATTATTTAACAAAATAACTGAATGACAATGAGTATTGAAATGCAAATTTAAAATTTTCCAAAAGAAAGCAGTTAAATGTTGTGTTTAAATCACTTTTAAGTAATATAGAAAGTATTAATATAGAACCAACAGTCACGTAAAAATTTAAATAAATCAAATCATATTTAAAACATGAGGTAAAAAAATTATTTTCAAAATTAAATTAGAAAAAAATGATGGAAGTTGAAAGATGATATTTTTAAAAGTCATCCGCTTGATCATGAAAACTGAAAGTTTATTTTTTTTTTAATGTTTCTTTCTTTATTAAATCAAAACAATTGTGCTGTTGTAGTTATTTTTGTTATAATAAAATAATGTTATGTTACATTTATTAATAATAAAAATAAGGATTATTATTATTATTATTATTATTATTATTATTATTATTATTATTATTATTATTATTATTATTATTATTATTATTATTATTATTATTATTATTATTATTATTATTATTATTATTATTATTATTATTATTATTATTATTATTATTATTATTATTATTATTATTATTATTATTATTATTATTATTATTATTATTATTATTATTATTATTATTATTATTATTATTATTATTATTATTATTATTATTATTATTATTATTATTATTATTATTATTATTATTATTATTATTATTATTATTATTATTATTATTATTATTATTATTATTATTATTATTATTATTATTATTATTATTATTATTATTATTATTATTATTATTATTATTATTATTATTATTATTATTATTATTATTATTATTATTATTATTATTATTATTATTATTATTATTAGGTATATTATGTACATATTCTGACAAATGTTTATATAAAAAACTTTGTCAGTAAACAGATTGAAAACGTTTCCAAATATAGGCATAAAATAAACATGTAATATTAAACAAAAACTTCTCATAAAAGCCTGGTGAATTTTGAAACAAATGTTGCCCGGTAGTCAATTTTTGTAACTTAATTCACTAAAATGTTTTTCACCTGAAAAAAACAATATATATAAGTTTGCAGTACACTGATTAGACATTTTAGAGTAGAACTGGTTTGACCAAAATTTAGACCAACAGGTCCTCTTACTTTCCTACTCACCAAACCATCCGTTTTTTCCAAACAATCACTGGATTACCCGCTCATTTCCCCAATCACTGAATCACCCGCTCGCTCACCAAATGATCAGTACCATCACGCACTCATCAAACAATCCGCTCACTCATTTAACCTATCAACAAGACTCATTCAGTTCATTCATCCAAACCTTCATTAAATAATCGACCCATTCAACTAATCAATAAAAAAACTTACTCTTTCACCCATTCACTAAGTAACTGACTCATTAACTAAGTTGTCACCTGACATATTCAAATACTTTTCAAAAAAACAGACTCACTCGTTTATATGACCAGTGTTTGCTATGCAACCAGATCATTCACCTTTAAAATGACCAACTATTTTACTTAGTCACTAAGTGTGATTCCCTCATTCACCTACTAACCGCGCGTCACCCTCATAACCACTCGTATCATGACGAGTGAAAATTTTTGTTCAAGAATAATACTTTTTTGTCACGCGATTTAACGCAGACTTTACACATATGGCATTTCAAGAATTTTTACTTTTTTTAAGCCTTTTTCTGCTTTAACGAACTTTTAAAATTTAAATTCTGAACATCACTCAAGAAAAGTTATATTTTTTTCTTTCGTTACTTTAAAAACTTGAATTATAAACATTAAACTATCTTTCAAAATTTAACATATTTTGAAGTTCACATTAATTAAAACTACAACATAAAGTTTTGTTTTTTTTCACATTCAAAAATAATATTTACAACTGCCTATAAGAAAAAAAACATTTTGTCAAATTTATTCCAAACGAAAGTATAATCAAACGATTAATCTCACATCAGAAGAGAGCCGCTACACAATCGACAAGAAAATCAAACGGTTCTAAAAATCTAGCAAACTTCTGCCACGATCATTGTAAATGTGCCCATAAACACCAACAACAACAACATTCTTCTCTACCAGCCTACAAACACCGGGCACACAAACAGTCCCAGGCCAACCAGCAACACGACTCTCCGCTCAACAGATCGGCAATCACTACTGAAGTTAGAATGGTTACCCACAGTCCCCTCAAGTGCCAGAATGGAGTCAGTGCAGTGCTGGATGGATGTGGTTGCTGTATCGTGTGTGCCAGACAACAGGGAGACTCGTGCGACAAAATCCACCTCTGCGATGCTGTTAAGCAGCTATTCTGCGACACTTCAAATTCGTCAGCTGCTAGAAAATTTGAAAATCAACCAGGAGTTTGCAGAGGTATTTATTCAAGGTTTTTATATTTTTTTCTTGAAAAATATAAATTACCACCAAAGTTATCTTGCGTTGCTCGGAGTTTCCAAGGTGTTTTTTTTATTTTTTGACGATAAAATGTTAAATGATTATAATAAGTTTTTATGTAATAGGATGAATTATTAAACATTTATAAAAGGTTTTTATATTTTTTTCTTGAAAAATATAAATTACCACCAAAGTTATCTTGCGTTGCTCGGAGTTTCCAAGGTGTTTTTTTTATTTGTTGACGATAAAATGTTAAATGATTATAATAGGTTTTTATGTAATAGGATGAATTATTAAACATTTATAAAAAAAAACAGTTTTTCATTCTGCGGAAGAGGTATATTTAATAATACTTGTTTTAAAAAATGTCTCTCATGAGTTTCATGTATAATACTGTGCGTGTCATTAGAATCATCCTGTTATGCAGCATTCATCCAGCAAAGTAGTAGTTGAGACTTGCCGAAAACACGTGCACTGAAAACAGCTGGAAGTAATGGTGACTTATCGAGACATTTAAGATCTTTCTAAATGTTCCTGGCTAGGACTAAAATGATCGCATGGCTTCCAATTACGAGATGCCATCAACGAAACACGGCGTTCGCATCTGCTCACCTTCTTTGTCGTTTGCTGCTTAATGAAGACCATGAAACGAACAATAGAGGTCCACGACCTTAATATAAATAACAAGCTGTTTCATTATTAATATCACCAGATGTCTAGAAGATATTGCTTCTTAATTGCCAATAAACCGACAAATGGAATTTGTTTATAGTATCGTTTACTATTTAATATCATCAATTTTATATCAAGGAGCAATCCTAATAAAAAATTGTAATAAACCGAAAATCGGTTGAGCTCAGAGATGATGTTTCTTTCATGTTGAGTGTGCGCGAGATCATTTCAGGATGATTTTTTCCTCTTTGATGAAGCCGAATAGGACGGAAGATTTAAAACAATTCATGACTGGCAATATGTTGATTGAATAAAAAATTCTTTTTTTTTAATCAAAGTATAATTTCATTATAAACATGAAATAATAAACATGTAATTATATTAAAAAAAAGTTGCAGATTAATTTTTATTTGCTCAAGTAGTTTCGGTGATTTGGTTTTAGTTTGATCAAAAAATATTGCAAACAAAAACACCAAATTTTTAAAACAAACAAAAAAGAAAGAAGAAATACAAACGTTTCCATGGAATACTGTAACAATCGAAGGTTCTCAATGATTTTCCGATGTCGGAGCGGAAGGTGACGCTACGCCATGGAGCGGAAAATTTATTGAATGTTGGGTTTTTTATGGAATTTTCATAAACATATTTTTATGATAATTTTTCTGATTGGTTTTTCACTGTTGAAAAAAGTTTTTACTTTTTTGGGTTTTTGTATGTTTTTATTTAAAATCATATTACTTACAAATATTACAAACAACTGAAAAACTAAAAAAAGGTTTTCTTTGAAATTTGTAAAACTTCAAAACCCTTTGCGTCAAAGACTTCTTAGGGTTTGTCATTTATCAGAGAGACGAGAGTTTGCATTGTTTTCTTCATCTTTGATATTTTTTGCAGATTTTTTCTTTTTGAATAATGAAAATAAAACTTTATTAATCTTAGAAGTATTTTATTTTTCCCATCGGATTCAGCGAAATATCTTTGTGGAAAAATGAATTATTTGAGTGCGGAGTGAATATTTTTAAACTAAATAAAAACATTGCAAGTGCTGCGTGTGTTGAATTATTTTTAATCAAATTTGTTTTCATTTTTACTTCATTGGAAAATAAAATTTGCAAAACTTGAAATCAAATTATCTTGGAACACTGTTAGGTTTTAAAAAAATAGTTTTCATTTCACTTCAATAATGTTTTAAAATATTTGTTTCAAAATTATTTCATAACATTTATTATATTAAAACAAACAAACACTTTTTCGTCGCCTTGTTTTTGAAAAACTTCCTCGACAAAACTAAAGTTTAAAAAAACTACTTGAAAAAAAAACTTTTGATATTTGTGACTGATTAGAAATTTTTTTGTTCATTTCTACAAACAAACACAGAAATAAGAAAACGTTGAAGAAGTTCCACAGAGCGAATGAAAACAAGATAAATCGCAAGAAGCACATAACCATGTGACTTGTTTCAATGACACATAATCATGTGACTTGTTTCAATGACGCATGGCCATGTGACTTGTTTCAATAACTGTTAGAAAAATGTAAATAATTTTAAATAATACTCAATAAATACTTTCAATAACAAATAATATTATTTGAAATTGCAAAAAAATTAATAAACTTTAATGAACAATTTCTTATTTTGAAAACTTTGTTTTCTTTTGGTTTTCGGTTAATTTTAAAATATTTAAAAATTAAAAACTCCTAAAACATTTTATATGTCATACGTTTGTTTTATAAAAACGTTATCACATTTGATGCAGTGAAATCAGGCGAACCGTGCACTGTTAATGGCAAATCCTATCCAGATGGTTCTAACTTTGATTTCAACTGCAGCCTCGTCTGTAACTGTCAGAATGGTCAGTACGCATGCGCCTCAAAGTGCCCCCAAGAAGAAAGACCTCCTTCCAATGATCACTGTGGTCAAGCCAAACTGATGTCCATAACAGGGAGATGCTGCAAAGAATGGGTTTGCTCGCATGCTCCACGTTATGTAAGTTTTAAGGCTTAATAATTTATTATTTGATAATTGTTACAATTCATTCATTAATTTTTCATTTAGATTCTTTTAGCTATTTTTTTAACTATTTCTTCCAATTTTTTTTTTATTTTGAATCAACTTAATTTTGGAATTTGTTTTGACTTAAATGAAAAAAAACTAAATTGAACAGAAAGATCCATTTTACTAATCCTACTTTATTTCATAGCACTTGCTTTTTTCTCACGCATGTATGTATGTATGTATGTATGTATATATGTATGTATGTATGTATGTATGTATGTATGTATGTATGTATGTATGTATGTATGTATGTGTGTGTGTGTGTGTGTATGTATGTATGTATGTATGTATGTATGTATGTATGTATGTATGTATGTATGTATGTATGTATGTATGTATGTATGTATGTATGTATGTATGTATGTATGTATGTATGTATGTATGTATGTATGTATGTATGTATGTATGTATGTATGTATGTATGTATGTATGTATGTATGTATGTATGTATGTATGTATGTATGTATGTATGTATGTATGTATGTATGTATGTATGTATGTATGTATGTATGTATGTATGTATGTATGTATGTATGTATGTATGTATGTATGTATGTATGTATGTATGTATGTATGTATGTATGTATGTATGTATGTATGTATGTATGTATGTATGTATGTATGTATGTATGTATGTTTGTGTATGTGCTTGACAGTTACGGAAATAATTTTTTCTAAAAACATTCTTTATTTCTTAATCACCAAGCCACACTTGAAATCACAACTTTTCAAAATTTCTTCAATTGGTTTCGTATTTAAAATAAAAGATTTTCTGACACAAAATTTGAAACAAAACATATTGTATAATGATTAAATTAATAAACATTCAAAAATTATTATTATATGCATATTGAATTAAAACACTTTAACTAAAGTTTTTTTTGTTTCTAAAAAGCTAAAAACAATGTTTTTCAAAACGCCACAATTAAACCAATCATTTTTTTTTAAATTTTAACTTAGCGCTCAACGTTTCTAAAAACTTGTTTTGGTAATTTTGTTGAGGTTGAAACTAACAAACAGAAACTGTTAGTAGAATAAGAATTAGCCTTTTTAACTTTTCTCTAAATTTTGTTAATTTTGACTCGTTGGCAGCTGATTACTAATTAGAGTTGATAAACGTCATCTAAACGTGTCAAAAAAAACTAACGAAGATACTCAAAGAAGACGTTCATTAGTTCTACACGACAAAAAGATGTCTGCCAAGATTAATTGTCAGCAACGAATGAAGTATTGCTTACAAAATAACTTCTCTCTATTTCATTGATGAAATCGTATAATTCATATTTGTACAATTATTTCTAGCGAACAGATTAATATAGCTGCAAAAAAATACATAAAAAATATCATGATCGGTTAATGAGGTGGTCAGCTGACCAGACAGAATTGTGGGTTTGATTTCCGTGCATAGTTCATTAGTCAACTCAGATTTTGATTTTTTTCTTGGGTTGGTGAAATAAATATCAGTTTAGATTGTGGAAGTGATAAGGATCAGTACAAAAGTCAAATTGTTTAAGATACACTTAGTATTCAGACTTTTTTGCTATAGTATCATAACCTCCCATGAATTCAAATTTTTATATGTAACTTCTTAACAAATACAAAAATAAAAATAGTGTATGCAACGATTTTTTTCTTTGAAAAATAGCCATTTTTATTTTTATGAAAAATTAAAAAATAAAAATAATTTTTTTTCTTTATATTGGGTTGAAGCGTTTAATCCATGAATTGTAGCAGTTATTGTTTAAGAGCAAAACGATCCATCAGAGGCTTTTTATAACAAGAAAATAAATTCAACTATTTCACAAGTTTATTTAGTTTTATAAATATTTTTAAATGAATTCTGTTGAATAATTATTTTGTTTTGAAACTCAAATATGTTAATTCAATGATTATTTTGTTAAATTGATTAAATATTTTTTAAAATATTAAAATATTTAAATTTACTTTTTTACAACATTTAAGTTTTAATAATATAATATTCAAATTTTAGTAATTTAATTATTTTATAAAATATGAAAAATTTTCTATATAATTATGCGACAGATTCCACGGGGCGACTCTCCTTCAATTGAGTTTCCCCGGCCCGGCGACCCCGGTTACCCACTGCCTGGATTGACTTCTCCAGTCTCAAAAGGTATTAAAAACTTGAATAATTTTAAAATAACTTAAATCTTTTTTGTTCGTTTCTGACCATGGGTGGAGATAAATTTATTCTCAAGATTAACATTGGGCCGTTCAGCTTTTCTTCAAAAACAGTAATTTATGTGTTCTCGTGGCTTAGACTGGCCACAACAAATTCTGATCAGATTTTTCTTTATGATTTTTGGGGCAAATGGCTCTTGCATTCATTTGTAATAATTTATCTCAGGTGTTATACCAGCAGGCAATTTGTTCCAGATATGCATGCTTAATACAACACTTGTCTACAACAAACTTTGATGTTGAACTACTGTTTTGTTTGGTAAATTAAATTTAGCCTGTCAAGTTTAACAAAATATATATACTTATTTTGCTCTTTTTTGTTGTTTTCAGTAATAATAGTTTTATTATAAAAATTATTTTTGAAAATCATTAATTTATAATAAACATCATTATACAAATACTAAAAAGTATAATTTTTAAATACTTATTTAGTGCACAGCATCCAATGGATAAGGGGTGGGTTGAAAGAACTCATGTAGGGATAAGAAGGATCAAACAATGAAATTCCTTTAAGCACTTAAATATCATCTATATATATCCAATGAAGAATGAAATTCCTTCAAGCACTTAAATATCATCTATATATATGCAATGTCTTCACAACGTGCCGTCCATAAATTTATTTTTATCTGATATTGGCGTGATCCCGCCAAATCCTTCCATTTGCAAAGGAATCGAGGCTTTTTTTCTTTATTGCTTCAATAAGTTCATTACTGCAGCAACAGAGAGAGGGAGAGATCTTTGTATTCGAATTTTTGGTATGCGTATGTGCAAGTTGGTGCGAATAAGTATGTGGGCATGAGGGTGTGCTTAGTGTGTATGTGATAGTTTACACTAGGGTGTGTGTATGTGTGGTTGTGTATATATGTGTATTTGCTTGTGTATATCTATGTGTGTGAAAATATTTATGTGCATGTGGTTGTGTGTTTTTACGTGTGTACATGTGTTTGTAGATGCAGGTGTGTATAATATGTACGTTTCCAGCCACAGTTAACTAGAACTACATGCTTGAGTCTGTCAAGTAGAGTTGATAACTAAAAGGCGGCTTATCGGTACTAAGGAAATGGCGTCTATTAGAGAGAAAATTCCAGCTTTCCAGCAAAGTGTTAAAATTACGACTCCTGGTCTCCGTTATTGGTCACGTGATTTGTGGGGTCACGCCGAAGGTCAGATATTTTGTGAGGTAATTTACTTTTCTTCTTCAAAAAGAAGATTCTTCTTCCTGGCACTTAAATGAATGACAAAAAATGTATTATTAACGTTTATAGCAATTTTTAAAAATATTTTATGCTATAATCTCTACAAAATTTTTGTTAATCCACTTACATCAGCCAGAGGTAAATAATTTAACAAATTAAATATAATTTATTCAATATGGTTTCACACACGATTGGATAGATATTTAGTTGCCATTATTAGATGTCTGTTTTATTCCAATTCTCAAGGGGAGATCATTTTGTGCATCAAATTTAACAAGAGTTTTTTTTATTTGTTTATTAATTTATGTGAAACAATGCAGCCGATGTACCGTAATCAGAAATGTTACTTGTGACTTCAGCTAATAAAAACTTTAAATCTGCACCCATTTAGGAGAAGGAAATTTATGAGAGAATGGAAAAAACTCGCTGTACTTGGTTTAATTTCAACTTAATTTTAACTCATTTAACACAAAAAACGTCAATAAATATTTTTATCTGTAATGACAAAAAACAAAGAGCAAATAGAAGAAAAATTTATTCGTTTTTTACTACAATCTATAATTCAACAGAAATTACGAAAAAACTTTTTTAGAGCATTTATTAAGATAAGATAAGATAACGTTTATTATAGTGGTTTAGAAGACTTTACGCCTATAAACAATCACTTCGAAGTAAAAACAATTTTTTTTTAAATATAAAAAAAAAAAAATAATAATTAAAATAATAATAACAATAAATGAAATAAAATAAAATAAATGAAAAATAATAATAATAGATAAATAACTAATAAAAAATAAATAATTTGTATAAAAATCAGTATCCATGCCTGGATAGCGCTACTTTAAAAGATGTGGTAGTTTCAGATGTTACAGTGTCATCGTCCAAATCATTCCATATATTTACCACTCTAGAACTAAAACTATAGTTAACCCTTTACAGATGCAGTCAAAAAGACACGTTGCGAAAGGGTCGATCACAACTGGAGTACCTGCTCAGTGACTTGTGGTACAGGTTGGACCATCCGCACCTATTTTGACAAAGATTGCATTTCAAACCAAGAACGTCAATTTTGTTACATGAGACCCTGCCCGCAACCCGGCGACCCCCCGATTGATTTAGTCAGTTTTTTTTAATAGCTTTTAATTGTTACTCGATTTTTCAAAACTGTAATAACAGTAAACAGAAAATGTCAAGTAGTTTTTATTGTAGATCATAATTTTGATTCAATTGTTTTTTTCTCTTCTTTCTTTGTTCAGGCTTGGCACTTTTTAATTTCAGTCTAGGCAGAGTTTTCCAGTATGTGTTAATTTTTTTGCAGAGCATTAGTTTATTGTCTTTTACCCCGGGTGTTTTAAGACTGATATAGCAGTGTATAGAATATATCAAATTATTTCTTGTTGTGGATCATAATTTGATCCTTTTAACTCTTTTATCCAGGCTTGGGACTGTCTCGCAAAAGTTTAAAGGTTGTTATATAGATAGAAAACACATAATCGTGGTGTTTTTATTGCAGTAAGACTTGTTCAATTGTTCATAAGTAATTAATTTGCAAATATTCAACCAGAAAACACCAAATTGTGACAATAAAACAATAGAGGTGACACTGAGCTACGAGGACTGCGTCAGTGACAGCGAAGTGTCAACGACCATTTGTGGTATCAGCTGCCCTGAACGCAAGTATAGAAAAAAAATCGGTCGCCATCAACTTCAATCTTCCTCCAATGATTCACTTAAAAAGAGAGTCTGCTGCCGACCAGTTGAATATGGTAACGAAGATGTGACCATGAAGTGTCTCAAGACAAACAGAACAATATTCGAGAAGTTCCGCCAGGTACTGAGGTGCGACTGTTTAGAAAAATTCTGCAGATGAAGGACTGCTCAAAAGAATTTTGTTGTAGTTGAAAAACTTTCATTACAGAACTTTTGCGCGTAAAACAATCATTTTCATGAAAATCATCATCATCATCATCATCATCATCATCATAATCATCATTTATGGTTTTAGATCTACAACATCAACTTTGATATTTTCTTTTAGAATTATGTTTCGATGTAAAGCTCAATATTTGTGCAAAAAAAGATCTTTTAACATTCCATTAACTCTCAAGAAGGAAATTTTTATTGCATGACGTGGTGACATAAAACATGTCATCCTACTTTCTGTTATTAACCAAAATTTCTCTCTCTCTCTCTCTCTCTTTCTCTCACTTTTTTACTTTCTCCTTTTTTTTCTTTATTAAACATCATGAACGTATTTATAAATCGTGATCACTCGTTTTTTTTCTAACGTCTTTCAAGTGTTCATCTTCAATATTATAATACAGCGATCAGTTGTCGTCCAAGTGCATTTCATTTATTAAAAAAGATGATACAATTTATAATTCTTCTTCTTCTTCTTCTTCTTCTTATTATTATTATTATTATTATTATTATTATTATTACAATTATTATCAATACTTGTAATTCCCTGTAACAAATTTATTGCTTTCTGTATTTATTCTATGTCAGGCAAATTTAAAAAATAGTATTGAATTTTTTTGACAAAAATCACAGAAAAATATCGTAAAAGACAGTACATAGTTGTCATGAATGAGTTTGTATGTTGGTTTAAAAGCACGAAATTGTCGTACGTCATTTTATTTTCGCGTGTCAACGCGGATTAATTTTAAAATTGTAATTAATAATTATGACAGATATTTTGTGTTTGAAATGTAAATAACATTGAAAAAATTAACAACAACAGTTAATACTTTTAAATAATTTACTGTTTTCTCAATCTTACACAGCTGTAATAAATGAAATATTTAACTTGTTAATTTATAGCTTTTAGCTTAAAATGTTGTATCATGTCTGTATGTGTGTTAGCAATTTCGCATAACGCGGTGGTCAGCAGTCAGCAGTTGATAAATATGTGCGTGCAGGCATGTAATAAAAGTAAATTTCTCATATTATACACTGTCAGTTCTAAAGATCCAAAGCGTTTTTACCTAAGCTTATTATGCAAGAGGTTATCCTAATAGTTTTTTTTTCTAAAATAAATCAGTGAATAAGTTGGTTGCTGGTCTGTTGTGTAAGCGGCACTAAAAAATAATAATAAATAAGTTACCAAAATCGTCTTGATCGTCAATATATTTGAAATATAAAGTGCTTGTGCTATATTTTTCTATGGTTTCTTTAACCATACAAAATTTTCCTAATTTTTACAAATGTTAACTCTAAGACTGTTATCATCTCAAACATCAAGCTGTTAAAAAATATTAAGAATAAGACCATATTTTTTTAAGTCAATTATATTAACTTCACCGCGGCCCTGCGTGCTTGCTTGAGTGTTTGCAAACTTTAAAAGTAAAAATTAAATTAACTAACTTCCTGTCATTCAATCAAGCTGATATTTAATGTATAAGTTTGCTTTTTATGACTATGCATTCCATGTATCCTATTAAAATTTGAAAGTTTTTTGATTTTTTGAATTAAATTAATAATTATCTATTTTTTAGAACAAAAACCAATCAAATACAGTTATGTAAGTGTTTACATCTATAAATTCAAAAAATGTCGTTTTAAAAGAATTGTTTTGCAATAAATAAGAACCGCTAAATCCTGAAATACTAAAAGGGATTTGTTAGAAAATTATTTTTGTCTTTTTCGTGCAGAAGAGAAACATGGTTTAAAATTTTTCTAGGTATTATTATTTAAATTAATTCTTTTTAGTTTCAATGTGTTTAAGATTTTAAATAATTATTTTTATATATTATTTAAATTTTGTCCAATACATTTGAAAATTTAATCACCCAGTCCAGGGGCGGATACAGAATTCTGAGAACATAGGGGCGAACCATGAATTTGAACAAAGGAAATATGCGCTGTAAATCTTCAATTTAATAACATTTTTCAGATGCATAAGTAGGAAAAGGAGGAACACGTGTCCCAAATGCCATTAGCAAAGGGCACCAAAAGCTTTTTAAAAATGGTCGCCAACATTTTTGAGAAAAAAAAACCTACGACTATCTTTCAGTTGTCAGCTATTTTTGAAGAAAAAATTGCATGTTTTGGAAAATTTTAGAAAAAGTACCTACGACTCCACCCGGGTCATCAGCTATTTTACGAAAAAACGTTTACAGATGGGAATTTCTAAATGCGCATTTCTTAAACATTGTTCCCTGACATCAAAAACCCTAGCACAAGAATTATGAAGTAGGAACTACTATGAACCTCTATTTGAAAAACCCTCTGACTACTCTTTGCTAAATTTTATGTTTTTATGAAGAAAATGAATTATGAAACCTACCCGCTTATACAAATCCGATTGACTGACTGACCGACCGACCGACCGACTGACCTGATAATTAACGCCGAGCTGAAACGTTTCATCCTAAGAACGTGAAATTTGGAACTATTATTACTTTTATAGCGTAAGCACCTACTGAAAACGGGTTTTAAAAAATTTTGCTCCTGAAGGGATGAAACAGGAAAACAAACTTTGTTTCTAAAACAACGCATATCTCGAAAACCAGAAATAAATTTAGTATCTATAGATTCTTCCTAAAAAATACGTGTTTTACCATTTCGTGAAAATTTGGTTTCCAGGACCTCAAATGTGGGCTGGAAAATAGGGTTATTTGTTTTTTTTAGATTAACTGCTACTCAAAAACTTGTAAGTGCTACAGATGTACAAATTAGTGTATAGTATTTACTCAAAAAACAAAGATATACGTGTTTTACCAATTTTTGATAATTTGGTTTCCAGGACCTCCAATGTGGGGTGGAAAAGAGGAATATTTGATTAAAAACTCCAAAAATAAAAATTTGAACGTTTTGCAATTTAGTACCGAGATTATTCTTACAAAATAACAAAATACATGTTTTAATAATTTTTGAAAATTTGGTTTCCATGATCAATGTGGGGTGGAAAATAGGATTATATTTATCTTCGAATAACTGCCACTCTGAAACTGAAAAGACTACAGATATAAAAATTTGTATTTAGATACTACTTAAAAAATAAAGTTACACATGTTTTACCAATATGTTTTATGTTATGGCTTCCAGGACCACAAATGTAGGGTGGAAAAAAGATTATTTGCTTGAAAACTCAATAACTAAAAATGTAAAATTATTAAAATTTATATGAAAGTTTTAAAAAAAAAATAATAAAATACGTGTTTCATTATTTTTTGAAAAATTAATTCCCGTGCTTTGAGGTTTTGTGCTCGTTAAAAAATATCTTTGTTAGCCATGTGTTATTATTATTCTTCTTTTCGCTCCCTGTTTTTCGAGATATGAGATGGATTTTGAAAAGAAAGAATTTCCAAAAGCCGAGTCAACAGATAGCCTACTGTCGCCCGATTATGAAGATGGAGAGGTGACTTTGAATTTGAGGGGCAAATCGTTTCTGAATATGGGGGAAATTAACAAATCTCTGGAAAACATTTTGCTAGACGGTCCAGTAGGAACAGATGGAGAAACTAGCAGAAACGAATCTCTAATTAATCTCCGCATATTTGATGATGTAACCGAAATCAATGAAGTAAATAAAGATTTGGAAGACAATGAGATTCATGTAAATTTAGCTAGTGTACATCCGTTCGACAATTCCTCGGCTATTCCGGCGTCTGAAATGAGTCAACAAGCAGAAATCGTTTTTTCGATGCACTCTTTAGGTGGTGTAGAGTCATATTTGCCAAAGGCATCAGATTCCGAAGAGGAATCTATCCTCCAGCAAATGAACAAGCCCTCATATGAAGAGATAGTAGAAGTAGGATTCGAACAAGGTAGATTTTCTAAATCGCCCAGTAATTTGTCACAAGTCTCAAGCGATCGTAGTCTTTTAAAGTTTTTCGCCAATACATCGTCTGGAGTCGGTAATGATGTTGAGGGAAAAAACTTTTTTGACTCATTCACTACTGCTCAAGAAGATGATGGTGAATACCAGGACAGGCTTCTTCCATCTGACTTGGAGGATGGTCTCTTGAGTAGCAGCACTCTGGCTGATGAACATCCGTCTACAGTTCTTGATAATGCAAACAAGTTCCAGAAGTCACCCATATCTCCTGATCCTTTAGAAGTTGAAATGCCAATGGGAAATGTAGCTGACATTGAGAAGTGTGAGTTTGCACTTATTCAAAGTGAGAAAACGGCATCATGCCAGGCAAGAAGTTACGATGCATGGATTCCATCAGAAAAAACGAAGCAATCTCTTTTGACCGTCTTGGCAAATGGACCAAATGTAATTGTTCCTTTTCCTATGAACGAACTCACCATGCCGGGAGTGGTCATCGAAGAATCTCTCGTGAGTCTTAGTTCTTTTTTTAAACAACCTGGTATCATTAATTATACACCTGCCAAACGTGCTCTGATTTAGGCTGAAGTAAGTTTAAACTTTAAATTTTAAACGTTTCGTCAATATTTAGACTTCGGCATTATACTCTGTACGATCTGAATGATATAGAATTCAAGTCCAATACAACAGTGCTTGGGCAAATTCTAAAACTGCATGAATTTACCATTATTTTATGGTATACAAGCGGGATACCCGGCGTTGCCCGGGGTTTTTAGAGGTTTTTCTAATGTTTGTCTCTCTCGCTTCCGTTTTCTTCCCCGCTTGCTCTCCCGTTCCCGGTAGCTTTTCCGCTCCTGGTCACTTTCTCTTTCCCGCTTGCTCTTTTGATATCGGTCGCTTTCCCGCTTTTGCTTGCTTTCCCGGCCGCTCCCTCTTTCACTCTCAGTTGCTTTTCCGTTCCCGTTTCTGCTTATTTATGTATATATATATATATATATATATATATATATATATATATATATATATATATATATATATATATATATATAGTTCCCACTCACTCTCCCGCTCTGCTCATTTTGTGACCGATTTTAATTTTTTTTCACTAAAACCTTCCTCCATTGACTCTCAAGCTTGTGTAAAAATTTCATTACGATCGGATGAATTGTGTCGCAATGCATAAGTTACACACACACACATAATCTTATTTTTATATATCTAGATAGTGTAATAAAACCAAAAAACATGTGTCTTTGCTGTTTAATTGAAAGTTTGCAATAATAGCATATTTAAGGCCACTAATGTTCAGGATTGGAAGATATGGTCTTGGCTATTTGTGATATTTTATTAGATTGAAAACTACTTTAAATGTTAATCATCTATTACTTGTAATATCTATCAATATTACCTAAACTTCTAATAACTTGTACATTTTATATTAATAATTAGTGATTTCTATTGTGTTGGTTGGTTTTGTGTTATTTTTTTCAGTCTGAGCATTTGATTCGACTTCTGATTTGGAACTGTTTGATTTGGAAATATTCAGTATTTGGATTTCGACAAATATTCTGATATTAATTAACTTGAAAATGACAGCAGTGATTACAATATTAGATGTAAAAAGTTAAATATTTGATTAATTAAATTTTATTAAGCGTTTTCTCGGTATTTGCTATAAAAATATTAAAATAAAGTGTTTTGGATAATCAGGGAGACCCGATCAGAGAGCTGCTGCTAAAGCACATAGGAGAACAAGAGGCCAACAAGAGACTTGTTCTTACTGCTGACAGTGTTCCTCAGGATCAAGTTGGTCTTCAACAACTCATTGTAAGGAATTAATTTTTCTTTAGTTTACAGTTGACTTCAACCATAGCAACTTTAAATGTCAGTTTTTGTTAGCTTTTTCTAAACATATTTTTTGTGTTGAGGATATTATTTAAAGTTATAACAATTGAGTTTTTATAATTTTTAAGTATATCAACTTATATAATTTCTGTATAACTTTGTGTAAGGCTGCTAGGTGGCACTGCAATCACAAAATGGTATATAACGATATTTAAAAAAATCCATCATTTTTGACGAGTTTTTTCTAATGTATTACATATAAATAGATTGTCTGTTCAGTTTTAAGTAAGCCCACTGTTTTATTTTTTTTTATCTTGAATAAATAGTTTCCTGCATCATTTTCAATCATCACGGTCACTAAAATATTTCAATTAATATTTCTACCATAAAAGAGGGCCGATTGCTTGAGAGCAGCTGTTGATCTGACGAGTCGTCTGCTCACGTCTTGCGGCCAGGGACCGGGAAAAACCAATCAACTCTCAAAGAATTCCTCGTATTCTCTCCAGGTAAATTGTTTCACAATTGATTGTTATTTCTATTAATAGGCTGGTTAGCTAATTGTAGAATTAGGGAGAGCTTTTTTAAATGCTTTTATTTAACTTCAATCATGTGTGGGTCACAAAATCAATAGAATAAAAACTCTTTTAGTTGGGCGCAACGTGCTTTGGGTTCAAACCTCAGTTTTTTTTATTTATTCGTAAATAAATAAAATACATTAGGACTTTAATATTTGTCAGTTGTAATATAACTATTAATTGATAATAATTAATTCATTAATGTTTCATATGGAGAGACTAATCATTAGGTAGTTCTGTTAAATGACACTCGCTTTGGATTGTTGTAGCTCGTTTGATATAGTGCTCAAATCTGTGTGTTGAGTTCTTGTATCGAACCTCAACAGAGAACAGTTTCTCTTTTAATTATTATGTTTATATAGCTAAAGGTTAAAAGTGCTAAGATTTAAATATTCTTATTCTATTTTATTGGTTGTTGCTTGTAATAGAATGAAATCATTTCAAACATTTTTTAAATTATGCACTTTTAGTTATTTGAAGCTTTGAATGGTTGCATTGTTACTATTTCATCATTTAGCATGTGAAGGCTAAGATCCATTGAGGACTTAAAAAATGTAATGTGATAAGATTTTAAAATTTGTCATACAAAGAATAAAACATGGAAATACATATTTCTAGTCAACGTTACGTCAGAAAAAACGAAAATATTTTCTATCTGCTCCATTAATTTCTACTTGTAAATACATCTCAGCAATGTCCCTTATCGATGATATCAGAGTTTTGCAGAAACGCAGCTGTTAGATCGTATTGCAGTTTCATTTATTGTTATTATTATTATCCAAAGATTCTCATAAAATTTCTCAAAAGCTGCTAGCAGAATACAATCAGATTAGGTGTTGAAATGTCTCATAGAGTAGAGGATATTTTGAATAAATGAGTATTTGCTCCAAGCAGTCGGAAAACTAATTGCAAATGCCTGAGGACCGATTGTTACAGTTTTGGTCTTGTGCATCATGCTTCTTCGTCGATGTTTACTTTTTGCATTTGGAAACCGGTTTGATCATTTCTAACTGTAACATGACGAGATTCACCGATTAGGCCACGTTCTGCCGCCACGTCTGAGTTCAAATAAGTTTTTGGTGGAGCCCCTTGTCAAATAATGTGTTGATCTTAATTGGTTTTTGTTCGTTTATCAGAATAACTAAAATCGTTTGTAATGCAATGAAGTTATTTCTGCATGAATTAGTTGTTGTCATCATCATAATGATCTGTTTGGCGTTGTCATTTTCCCTCTCTCATACACCAATGGGAGATAATGTTAATAGTTTTTTTTTTATGATGGCATTCACATTTCTTTATGACAGAAGGTGACCCCAAGGTTGACTCCGTCTAGATGCCGAACCTCTGTGCGATGATCCTGTTATAGCTCATTACCTTCTGTGGGCTATTGATAATGAGCTTTTTATTTTATTTATTTCAATTCAACAATTGCCACAGTTGCAGATTTAAGCTTTATCGTCTCTGATACTAAGTTACCAAGTTATTATTATTATCATTACAAACTAGGCACTGACAAGCCCTTTGCTGAACATTATAAACACTAACTGAATGTGCAAACAAGTACAAAAAAATGAAACACAAACAGAGCAAAATAAAAATCTTATGCAAAATTGAATTGAACATCTCCGAAAAAAAATCATCCAAAAGCGACTTGAACACAGACAACGACTCGACCGACACCACCGCGGCCCAGCGAGCCGATTCCAGTCGTCCACCACTCTGTTACTAAAGTAGTATTTCCATGTCCATTTCTACGGTGATGGTTCAACATGACTAGCATTGTATTCAATTGCAGGATTGACACCAGTCTCTTCTAAAAATTTATCCAATCCATCTCTCAAAGCGTCAAGACTTGCAATATTGTCTGCTAACGTTATGTTTATTATATTATTCTTCAATCCTCAATTGCAATTCTAGCAGCTTACAAGTTTCTGACTACCTCAGATCCAGCCCCTACAAAGTTGAAATAAATTAGTTACTTTTCTGTTAAATATATTGTTGATTATAACATTCTTGTAACTAATAAATTCCACTTCTGCTCTCTTTTGCCTTCTCCATCCTTCTTAATAACGATCCTTTCCAGTAACTAGATGATCCTTCCTAGTAACTAGATTTAATCGAGTGATGTCAGATGAACAAACACATTAGTTAAGTGTATCTAGAATATATTAAAATGATATGCCTTGTGACAGTTTTGGAGTTAATTGTTGATGTTGGTTTTCATTCAGTTGTTTTTCATTTAATCGTAAATGACTAATATCACAGTTATGACCTTTATAATCAGGATAGTAGCTCACCAGACAAAAACAAGTTCTGATTAGTAACATTTTTTTATTAAGTTTATTTAAAAAACTACAATATGAAATAAAAAATGAATAAAAAGAGTTACTAAATGATCAACAACATCAATTTTTGGATAAAAATTAGAGTCTGCAGGTTTAACTTCTTCACAGTTACTCACATCGATAATTCAATGTGGATTTAATTAGATAAAAACCTCTAGTTTTCTAGCGGCTGAAGTATTTTCGTTTGAACTTTCAAGCTGGCAATTGTTCTCTGGTTTAATACAAACTGTACTTTGTAAATTAATGAGATCAGTAGTCATATTGTTACAATCAGTAACATTAGTAGTCATGTTGTTACAATCAGTAACATTAGTAGTCATGTTGTTACAATCAGTAACATTAGTAGTCATGTTGTTACAATCTGTAACATTAGTAGTCATGTTGTTACAATCAGTAACATTAGTAGTCATGTTGTTACAATCATGTAACATCAGTTGTCATGTTGTTACAATCTGTAACATTAGTAGTCATGTTGTTACAATCAGAAACATTAGTAGTCATGTTGTTACAATCAGTAACATCAGTTGTCATGTTGTTACAATCAGTAACATCAGTTGTCATGTTGTTACAATCAGTAAATTCATGTTGTTGCAATCACAAAGCCAGTTGTCATTTCATTGCAATTACTAATTTCAGTAATGTGGGAAGGAATAACATCAGATATCGTTTCATTGCGATTAAGAAGATTAATAGTATTTGAAACATCAGTCGTATTCCAGGCTTGTATTTATATTTTAGAAGAATTTCATCTCCACCATCTTTTTTTGTCTATGCGATAACAAAATTTTTCGACGCAGTACAAAGTCCTTGGATCGACTACATAAGAGAAGTAATGGCCCATTTCGACATCATCACCTGTGTGAACTATAGTACACTGGATAATGTGCATAGAGTTGAATTTTTATCTTCTGAATCCTGGTGGAGGAAGGGTTTCATGTCATGGGTTTTTGCCAAGATTTCCTTTGTAAATCTTCAAATAAAGGCCTGATATTGTCGCTGGTTTATTTTTGCATATTTTTCAAGCATGGTCATTAATAGGTCAGTAAGAATTGACATATCTTCGTAATCCTCTTCTGCAGCACTAAATTCTGAAGATCTTTTTATGCAAAACAAGGATTGAAATCTTTAGGATCGGTTGATGGTTATGGAGAAAAATCCTTTATATTTGGTTTTTGCCAAGATTTTCTTGGTAAATTCATATCCCAAAACATAGAAAGATAATCATCTTTGGTTGGTGGTGATAGAAGAAATTCCTTTACATCTGGTTTTTTAAAAGACTCTTTTTGTAAATCTTCAGATAAAGATTTGTCATTGTCACTGGCTTCTTTATCATACTCTTCAGACAAGGTCAATAATATTTTTTCTGCATCAGCAAGAATTGACATACCTTCATAGTTCAAACTGTTTGTGTCTATTTTGGTTTCAGCCATCTTTCTGGCATAAAAAAGCATGTAAGCCTCACTTTTTTTAACGTCACTCCATTTTGCAGAAGTAACCGAAGAATGGTTCATATAAAACCAGGAACGTTCATTTGTTGAATCAGATGGTGTGGAAATAGTTAATGTAGTGTCCAAAAGTCATATTGTAGCCATGATGAACCAAAACACTGCTTAGCTCGTAACAAAAATTAGTTTCAATTGATGACACTCTCAAGTAATTTTTTAAATCTAAATGATTTTCAAAATCAACAGAGCTACAATTTTTAGTCAGTCGTTCATTTTGTGCTTTTAGACTCACAATGTTTCTATGACGAAAATGCCTGAGCTTCAGTTTTGTTTTCTTTTTTATGAAATTTTATGATAACCACTTCATTGGTAATTAAATCTCTTGAACAAAAAACTTTTTCGTATGTTCCCTCGTCAATAAATTTTATATTCTGATACATTCTGATTTTACGATTTGAATCAATATCTTCCCAATTCAGCTGTTTGCTAACTGAATCAATTTTCAGATTTTCCAATTTTTTTAGCACTGAATTTTCATACGAAACCATGAACGTTCATTTGTTGAATCAGATGGTGTGGAAACATAGGCAGTGTAGTGTCCAAAAGTCATATTGTAGCCATGATGAACCAAAACACTGCTTAGCTCGTAGCGACAATTGGTATCAATTTTTGACATGCTCATATAATATTTTAAATCTAAATGATTTTCGAAATCAACATGGATACAATTTTTAGTCAGTCGTCAATTTTGATGTCTGTACCGTTTCAGATGTAATACCAACTCTTTTGGTAATATATGAAATGCAAAACATTTTGTGGCAGTTGTTTCAGTTTTACACATTGTGCAATCGCTTTCTCCATTAAGGGTTAAAGGCATTACAAACTGCTCCAAACACATTAATGTTTTTTTCTATGTCTAGGCTAACACAAAAAAATAGATCAAACGAATTGACCAGTTTTTGGCAATTATTGCACATTATTGTTTCGGAACAATATCCACCAAATAGTTGTCCCACTGCCTTTGTCATCTCTGTGTGAGTGTCTGAATTTTTAAAATTCAATGTAAGGTTTTCTTGCATTTTGCTTATAAGACAGAGAAATAATTCAAGCGCGTCTTCTTGTCGGCCAGTAGAAAAAGGCTTACCAATATTACTGAGAGTTGATACAAGTTTACCAGGTGCAATTGGTGATGTTGAGGTGTGGCATTTTGCTGCGAGACGAGCCAAAATGCAGATAATGTAATGGTTTTTTAGCTGAGTGCAGTTTGGAATATGCTGAAAGAAGAGGAAGTTTATCCAAACATTTAGATGTTGAAGACACTGAATTAGGCTGGCCAAAAAACAGGTGCTGCCTAAGTTTTTGAGACCACCGGCAGTCTTCTTCCATATTCAACCTTGAAGTATAGGAAGATTATGAAAAACAAATGATGGTTCTGGTAGAGTATTAAAACTAGATTCTTGATCAAGATAGCATATTTGTAATATTTCTTTAAAATCATCCCATGACATCTGTGCGGTTTTTTCTATCTTTTCAATTGTTTCATCAAATAGTTTCTTGTGTTTGATATTTGATGTCCAACCTTGATGTTCAAGCCTAAATGTAAACATTTTTTCTTTTCGCCTTTCAAATTTCGGATGTTTTTGACGTTTGTTCGCCTCTTTTCTGGATTTACATGTTTGACCTGCTGCAAACTTTGAGTAAAATAACGATTCTGTCTGAGTATTTAACCCGTTTAAAACTCTTCAATAATCATTTTTTTAGCATTTTCAGATTCTTTATGTAAGGATTTCAGTTCCGGTTCTTCTGTTATTTTTAATTGGTTCATGGCAAAACAACTGTCTTCAGTTGTTTTGTTTGCTCCTGTATAATCTTCAATACCACTTAAAATTGTTTTTTTTTAACGTGGAAAAGCAAATGCAAACATCAGTTAGGAGTTCCAATTGATGAGAAAGAGTCGTCAGACAAAGACAGTCTTTCCTCATCACTATATATCAAAGAGTCTTGATTATACCCAGTATAAGAAGCTATGGCAACAATCGCATTGTGTTATACCTGGCTTAGCAGCTCTAATTCTATGCCACCATTGTCCAATTTGCTGTAATCAAATTGTTTTAATCCTTTCACCAGTGTCTTAACTGGTTTTTCAAAGAGTCTTGATTATACCCAGTATAAGAAGCTATGAGATCTGAGTGCACCATTACCGGTTTCTTGCCTACAACGACTGGCTTAGGCCCAGTTACATTTGGTGGATGATCACCATCATAAATAGTTTTTTTAATGTCGACGTAGGGAGGTGAAGAGTAAGTGAGATCTCTCAATCTTGCCTCGTTAGGTGTCACTTGGGAAGAGGTCTCATCGGCTGCATAATCATTCGGTTTGGCGAGATAAACTTGACCGAACTCAAGTTTTACTCGAAAAGGAGCATTAGTCGTTAAACGGCCATCATAATGCATGTCAACAATAGCGGCTTCGTTGACAACGTTCTGTATAGTTGTTTTAACAAAACTATTGTATGAATCTATTTGCTGTCCGACAAAACCTTTCACCTCAAAGTAAGAATCAATCACAGCCCACGCAGCTTCATCGTCAAAAAATGTTGATTCCATTTTTCTACTGAGCGATTGACTTGATATCAATATCAAATTGTACAAGTGTTAATTCTCAACTTGTCTTAGTCAGTGAAGATGTTTCTCAGGAAAAGGTATATATATATATATATATATATATATATATATATATATATATATATATATATATCTTTGACCCAACCGAACATTGGGTCAAAGAAGGAGGTTCCGGTAAATGAGAAAATGTCACATCATTTTGAATTTGCTCTGCTGTAGGATTATTCTGTGAAGCACGCAAATGTCGACTGCCCGACAATGGCTGGTTGAAATTGGGCAGTGAATTGTATTGAGATTGTTGAGCTTTGTAAGGAGTTGAGATTTTTGAATTTGGATTTGAAACCAGGACTGAAGAAGGGAGTGTGGAAAAACCTGATGCCAGTTCCGGCTGAATGATATTTATGGAGCTCAACTTGTTTCTGTTATCATTGATTTTTTTTAATGTTTCAGCAAACCATGCAGCGACATCTATGGGCAATTCAGTGTATCTTTTTACAAAATTATGCTCCAAAAGCTTTTTATATTTTGGTCGCTGGGTGTAGTCCTTCACTAAACATAAGTTCACGAAATCTGCGGTAAAACCATGAGCAGCAGGCAAACGTGGTGGATCACCTTCCACAATTTTTAAATGAACTTCAAAAATATTTTCGCAGTTTTTATAAGGATTTTTCCCTGTGGCCAGCTCAACCAGTGTGATGCCCAAACTCCAGACATCGGATCTGATATCATAATGCGGATTTGACGGATCTGAGTTTATTCTTTCAGGAGCCATATAAGCGCAGCAACCGGCATTTCTGGTTTTTGCAGCGGAATCAATTAATGGGCCACTAACGCCAAAATCACCGAGTTTTATTTCACCTTTCTCGCTCAGTAGAATATTTGCTGGTTCCGAAAAACCAAGGCATTTCAGATGATACCACAGTTCACAGGAAGAGCAAGAAACCCAGCCAAAATCTTCATCTGCAAGATAAATATATGCCAACTAACAGCCATATAAGCGCAGCAGCCGGCATTTCTGGTTTTGCAGCGGAATCAATTAATGGGCCACTAACGCCAAAATCACCGAGTTTTATTTCACCTTTCTCGCTCAGTAGAATATTTGCTGGTTCCGAAAAACCAAGTCTTGATTATACCCAGTATAAGAAGCTATGGCAACAATCGCATTGTGTTATACCTGGCTTAGCAGCCCTAATTCTATGCCATCATTGTCCAATTTGCTGTAATCAAATTGTTTTAATCCTTTCACCAGTGTCTTAACTGGTTTTTCAAAGAGTCTTGATTATACCCAGTATAAGAAGCTATGGCAACAATCGCATTGTGTTATACCTGGCTTAGCAGCTCTAATTCTATGCCATCATTGTCCAATTTGCTGTAATCAAATTGTTTTAATCCTTTCACCAGTGTCTTAACTGGTTTTTCAAAGAGTCTTGATTATACCCAGTATAAGAAGCTATGGCAACAATCGCATTGTGTTATACCTGGCTTAGCAGCTCTAATTCTATGCCATCATTGTCCAATTTGCTGTAATCAAATTGTTTTAATCCTTTCACCAGTGTCTTAACTGGTTTTTCAAAGAGTCTTGATTATACCCAGTATAAGAAGCTATGGCAACAATCGCATTGTGTTATACCTGGCTTAGCAGCTCTAATTCTATGCCATCATTGTCCAATTTGCTGTAATCAAATTGTTTTAATCCTTTCACCAGTGTCTTAACTGGTTTTTCAAAGAGTCTTGATTATACCCAGTATAAGAAGCTATGGCAACAATCGCATTGTGTTATACCTGGCTTAGCAGCTCTAATTCTATGCCATCATTGTCCAATTTGCTGTAATCAAATTGTTTTAATCCTTTCACCAGTGTCTTAACTGGTTTTTCAAAGAGTCTTGATTATACCCAGTATAAGAAGCTATGGCAACAATCGCATTGTGTTATACCTGGCTTAGCAGCTCTAATTCTATGCCATCATTGTCCAATTTGCTGTAATCAAATTGTTTTAATCCTTTCACCAGTGTCTTAACTGGTTTTTCAAAGAGTCTTGATTATACCCAGTATAAGAAGCTATGGCAACAATCGCATTGTGTTATACCTGGCTTAGCAGCTCTAATTCTATGCCATCATTGTCCAATTTGCTGTAATCAAATTGTTTTAATCCTTTCACCAGTGTCTTAACTGGTTTTTCAAAGAGTCTTGATTATACCCAGTATAAGAAGCTATGGCAACAATCGCATTGTGTTATACCTGGCTTAGCAGCTCTAATTCTATGCCATCATTGTCCAATTTGCTGTAATCAAATTGTTTTAATCCTTTCACCAGTGTCTTAACTGGTTTTTCAAAGAGTCTTGATTATACCCAGTATAAGAAGCTATGGCAACAATCGCATTGTGTTATACCTGGCTTAGCAGCTCTAATTCTATGCCATCATTGTCCAATTTGCTGTAATCAAATTGTTTTAATCCTTTCACCAGTGTCTTAACTGGTTTTTCAAAGAGTCTTGATTATACCCAGTATAAGAAGCTATGGCAACAATCGCATTGTGTTATACCTGGCTTAGCAGCTCTAATTCTATGCCATCATTGTCCAATTTGCTGTAATCAAATTGTTTTAATCCTTTCACCAGTGTCTTAACTGGTTTTTCAAAGAGTCTTGATTATACCCAGTATAAGAAGCTATGGCAACAATCGCATTGTGTTATACCTGGCTTAGCAGCTCTAATTCTATGCCATCATTGTCCAATTTGCTGTAATCAAATTGTTTTAATCCTTTCACCAGTGTCTTAACTGGTTTTTCAAAGAGTCTTGATTATACCCAGTATAAGAAGCTATGGCAACAATCGCATTGTGTTATACCTGGCTTAGCAGCTCTAATTCTATGCCATCATTGTCCAATTTGCTGTAATCAAATTGTTTTAATCCTTTCACCAGTGTCTTAACTGGTTTTTCAAAGAGTCTTGATTATACCCAGTATAAGAAGCTATGGCAACAATCGCATTGTGTTATACCTGGCCCAGTTACATTTGGTGGATGATCACCATCATAAATAGTTTTTTTAATGTCGACGTAGGGAGGTGAAGAGTAAGTGAGATCTCTCAATCTTGCCTCGTTAGGTGTCACTTGGGAAGAGGTCTCATCGGCTGCATAATCATTCGGTTTGGCGAGATAAACTTGACCGAACTCAAGTTTTACTCGAAAAGGAGCATTAGTCGTTAAACGGCCATCATAATGCATGTCAACAATAGCGGCTTCGTTGACAACGTTCTGTATAGTTGTTTTAACAAAACTATTGTATGAATCTATTTGCTGTCCGACAAAACCTTTCACCTCAAAGTAAGAATCAATCACAGCCCACGCAGCTTCATCGTCAAAAAATGTTGATTCCATTTTTCTACTGAGCGATTGACTTGATATCAATATCAAATTGTACAAGTGTTAATTCTCAACTTGTCTTAGTCAGTGAAGATGTTTCTCAGGAAAAGGTATATATATATATATATATATATATATATATATATATATATATATATATATCTTTGACCCAACCGAACATTGGGTCAAAGAAGGAGGTTCCGGTAAATGAGAAAATGTCACATCATTTTGAATTTGCTCTGCTGTAGGATTATTCTGTGAAGCACGCAAATGTCGACTGCCCGACAATGGCTGGTTGAAATTGGGCAGTGAATTGTATTGAGATTGTTGAGCTTTGTAAGGAGTTGAGATTTTTGAATTTGGATTTGAAACCAGGACTGAAGAAGGGAGTGTGGAAAAACCTGATGCCAGTTCCGGCTGAATGATATTTATGGAGCTCAACTTGTTTCTGTTATCATTGATTTTTTTTAATGTTTCAGCAAACCATGCAGCGACATCTATGGGCAATTCAGTGTATCTTTTTACAAAATTATGCTCCAAAAGCTTTTTATATTTTGGTCGCTGGGTGTAGTCCTTCACTAAACATAAGTTCACGAAATCTGCGGTAAAACCATGAGCAGCAGGCAAACGTGGTGGATCACCTTCCACAATTTTTAAATGAACTTCAAAAATATTTTCGCAGTTTTTATAAGGATTTTTCCCTGTGGCCAGCTCAACCAGTGTGATGCCCAAACTCCAGACATCGGATCTGATATCATAATGTGGATTTGACGGATCTGAGTTTATTCTTTCAGGAGCCATATAAGCGCAGCAACCGGCATTTCTGGTTTTTGCAGCGGAATCAATTAATGGGCCACTAACGCCAAAATCACCGAGTTTTATTTCACCTTTCTCGCTCAGTAGAATATTTGCTGGTTCCGAAAAACCAAGGCATTTCAGATGATACCACAGTTCACAGGAAGAGCAAGAAACCCAGCCAAAATCTTCATCTGCAAGATAAATATATGCCAACTAACAGCCATATAAGCGCAGCAGCCGGCATTTCTGGTTTTGCAGCGGAATCAATTAATGGGCCACTAACGCCAAAATCACCGAGTTTTATTTCACCTTTCTCGCTCAGTAGAATATTTGCTGGTTCCGAAAAACCAAGTCTTGATTATACCCAGTATAAGAAGCTATGGCAACAATCGCATTGTGTTATACCTGGCTTAGCAGCCCTAATTCTATGCCATCATTGTCCAATTTGCTGTAATCAAATTGTTTTAATCCTTTCACCAGTGTCTTAACTGGTTTTTCAAAGAGTCTTGATTATACCCAGTATAAGAAGCTATGGCAACAATCGCATTGTGTTATACCTGGCTTAGCAGCTCTAATTCTATGCCATCATTGTCCAATTTGCTGTAATCAAATTGTTTTAATCCTTTCACCAGTGTCTTAACTGGTTTTTCAAAGAGTCTTGATTATACCCAGTATAAGAAGCTATGGCAACAATCGCATTGTGTTATACCTGGCTTAGCAGCTCTAATTCTATGCCATCATTGTCCAATTTGCTGTAATCAAATTGTTTTAATCCTTTCACCAGTGTCTTAACTGGTTTTTCAAAGAGTCTTGATTATACCCAGTATAAGAAGCTATGGCAACAATCGCATTGTGTTATACCTGGCTTAGCAGCTCTAATTCTATGCCATCATTGTCCAATTTGCTGTAATCAAATTGTTTTAATCCTTTCACCAGTGTCTTAACTGGTTTTTCAAAGAGTCTTGATTATACCCAGTATAAGAAGCTATGGCAACAATCGCATTGTGTTATACCTGGCTTAGCAGCTCTAATTCTATGCCATCATTGTCCAATTTGCTGTAATCAAATTGTTTTAATCCTTTCACCAGTGTCTTAACTGGTTTTTCAAAGAGTCTTGATTATACCCAGTATAAGAAGCTATGGCAACAATCGCATTGTGTTATACCTGGCTTAGCAGCTCTAATTCTATGCCATCATTGTCCAATTTGCTGTAATCAAATTGTTTTAATCCTTTCACCAGTGTCTTAACTGGTTTTTCAAAGAGTCTTGATTATACCCAGTATAAGAAGCTATGGCAACAATCGCATTGTGTTATACCTGGCTTAGCAGCTCTAATTCTATGCCATCATTGTCCAATTTGCTGTAATCAAATTGTTTTAATCCTTTCACCAGTGTCTTAACTGGTTTTTCAAAGAGTCTTGATTATACCCAGTATAAGAAGCTATGGCAACAATCGCATTGTGTTATACCTGGCTTAGCAGCTCTAATTCTATGCCATCATTGTCCAATTTGCTGTAATCAAATTGTTTTAATCCTTTCACCAGTGTCTTAACTGGTTTTTCAAAGAGTCTTGATTATACCCAGTATAAGAAGCTATGGCAACAATCGCATTGTGTTATACCTGGCTTAGCAGCTCTAATTCTATGCCATCATTGTCCAATTTGCTGTAATCAAATTGTTTTAATCCTTTCACCAGTGTCTTAACTGGTTTTTCAAAGAGTCTTGATTATACCCAGTATAAGAAGCTATGGCAACAATCGCATTGTGTTATACCTGGCCCAGTTACATTTGGTGGATGATCACCATCATAAATAGTTTTTTTAATGTCGACGTAGGGAGGTGAAGAGTAAGTGAGATCTCTCAATCTTGCCTCGTTAGGTGTCACTTGGGAAGAGGTCTCATCGGCTGCATAATCATTCGGTTTGGCGAGATAAACTTGACCGAACTCAAGTTTTACTCGAAAAGGAGCATTAGTCGTTAAACGGCCATCATAATGCATGTCAACAATAGCGGCTTCGTTGACAACGTTCTGTATAGTTGTTTTAACAAAACTATTGTATGAATCTATTTGCTGTCCGACAAAACCTTTCACCTCAAAGTAAGAATCAATCACAGCCCACGCAGCTTCATCGTCAAAAAATGTTGATTCCATTTTTCTACTGAGCGATTGACTTGATATCAATATCAAATTGTACAAGTGTTAATTCTCAACTTGTCTTAGTCAGTGAAGATGTTTCTCAGGAAAAGGTATATATATATATATATATATATATATATATATATATATATATATATATCTTTGACCCAACCGAACATTGGGTCAAAGAAGGAGGTTCCGGTAAATGAGAAAATGTCACATCATTTTGAATTTGCTCTGCTGTAGGATTATTCTGTGAAGCACGCAAATGTCGACTGCCCGACAATGGCTGGTTGAAATTGGGCAGTGAATTGTATTGAGATTGTTGAGCTTTGTAAGGAGTTGAGATTTTTGAATTTGGATTTGAAACCAGGACTGAAGAAGGGAGTGTGGAAAAACCTGATGCCAGTTCCGGCTGAATGATATTTATGGAGCTCAACTTGTTTCTGTTATCATTGATTTTTTTTAATGTTTCAGCAAACCATGCAGCGACATCTATGGGCAATTCAGTGTATCTTTTTACAAAATTATGCTCCAAAAGCTTTTTATATTTTGGTCGCTGGGTGTAGTCCTTCACTAAACATAAGTTCACGAAATCTGCGGTAAAACCATGAGCAGCAGGCAAACGTGGTGGATCACCTTCCACAATTTTTAAATGAACTTCAAAAATATTTTCGCAGTTTTTATAAGGATTTTTCCCTGTGGCCAGCTCAACCAGTGTGATGCCCAAACTCCAGACATCGGATCTGATATCATAATGCGGATTTGACGGATCTGAGTTTATTCTTTCAGGAGCCATATAAGCGCAGCAACCGGCATTTCTGGTTTTTGCAGCGGAATCAATTAATGGGCCACTAACGCCAAAATCACCGAGTTTTATTTCACCTTTCTCGCTCAGTAGAATATTTGCTGGTTCCGAAAAACCAAGGCATTTCAGATGATACCACAGTTCACAGGAAGAGCAAGAAACCCAGCCAAAATCTTCATCTGCAAGATAAATATATGCCAACTAACAGCCATATAAGCGCAGCAGCCGGCATTTCTGGTTTTGCAGCGGAATCAATTAATGGGCCACTAACGCCAAAATCACCGAGTTTTATTTCACCTTTCTCGCTCAGTAGAATATTTGCTGGTTCCGAAAAACCAAGTCTTGATTATACCCAGTATAAGAAGCTATGGCAACAATCGCATTGTGTTATACCTGGCTTAGCAGCTCTAATTCTATGCCATCATTGTCCAATTTGCTGTAATCAAA